>JBBPOS010000243.1:0-41425 GCA_038091575.1 Leccinum subgranulosum
GCTGTGTATCTGGGAGAGCTGGAGAGAGCTGGAGTGGCTGTGGTAAACTGGAGGATTCTGTCACGAGCTGGGACATCTGGATGGTGCGAAGGTCAAAAAGGCTGGTTTGCTGATGACGGGCCCTCGGGCCTTAGTACCTGTACTTCAACATCGCTGCATGGACATTTCACTATGTCACGCAGTATCTACGTAGCACTACGGCAGAGACCCGGGGCATCTAAAATGGCCGGCGGGAACGGCGGACCGAATCAGTGGGTCATGCCCATCTCGGGGCATTCGCACGGGTGGAGTTGTAGGGGGGCAGGGGCCCCCAGCTTCAGCATATTGTCCTCCATAGAGTGCTCGCACTCCACAATAGGACACTAATTGATTTAAAAAAAAAAAAAAAAAATCGTATGAGTATGTACTACCAGATGCGAAGGTATAGAGCTTTGGGTAGGTCTCACCACAAAGAGAAAGTGGTTGGTCAACCAGATCACGGGCGTGATTTTGCTCGTTGTCACATTGTTTTTTCTATCTCAATGAATACAACATAGATTGATGCCATTTAACTTCGTGTTGCCTTAGGAATAGGCTTCTAATGTAGTGTGTTGAAGGGACGAATATATTGTTAGAGAAACAATTGTGTTTTTCGAAAACCGGCCAACTAGTGGGGAGGCAAGGACCGTGGGGGGGTGATAGTACTTAAGTTCCTTACGCGCGACCAAAGACAATGTTCTGTTCCTGTGCACGCTAAGGTTACTACGTAACAGAACGGCAACGATCGCAGTAAACATGGAACTCCGTATGTTTCCTTCCGAATCCTTCGTCTTTGGCGACCAGGGTGCTGTGATGGGCTAGTGGGGATATGTGAAGTTCCCGGAAGGTGGGAGGGGTGAGGCCTTGAGGATTCGGGGATCTGATGCGTTCTGACCACCCAGCCAAAAAAATGATGATATCCGTCAAAGGTCATCAGACAAGATATATACCTTGCCGGCCAATCAGTGATTGCTCAAAAGTTCTTCGTGCTCGTCCAGGTGCTGGTCGGTGAGTCGATTTCGATATGCTCTTGACATGATCGGTCCCTCATACGCACGACGATCAGCCTGCATTACTCTTCTCGTCAATCTTTTAAACCAGCTCTCTGCTTATTTCGCGGCACGACACCCATTCTCAGTCATTCATCATGAAATTGATTCCCTTTGTGTTTCTTCTTCTCGTGGCAACGCCCGTCCTTTCTCTCCCTGCACCGGTGGTGAGCTTCAGTTCCATGGCGACGCGTGCTCGGAGTAGATCCCCACTCTTTCATTTGATATAGTTGAAGGAGGTTCCGCCTCACGTAGAGGAACCAAGTCCTTCCAGGGAACCTCCTCCAACTAACCCACCCCCACCCCCACCGGTCGATCATCCAGTCAACCCACCACCACCACCACCACCACCACCACCACCAGTGAACCCACCCCCGCCACCAGCTGCCGTACCATATCCCGCCCCCCCGAATCAATATCCATACTACGGCCCAATTGTGCCCCCCGCGCCTTCCCAAACGAGCAAGCTTGCCGGCTGGAAGGGGGTGGCGGCGGGTGTAGTGGCGGGTGCTGTAGCAGTGCCCATTGTGATGGGTGCAGCCGATGAATTGTTGAAACCTTCCCTAGGCCAGCCACCTGCACTAATTCTCGGTGTCGTGCGTCCCTTTCTTTCTATCGTCTGCACGTTTTTCATTTCCTCTCCTGTCTACAAGCAATGATGGTGTGATCGGGACGATTACAGAACTACCAGAGCCTCGTCGAGGCAGCCGGGAAAATCCTGTCATGGTCGGCATGTGGATTTTGATAACGCTCAGTACATATCACACGCTCGAAGTCTCCTTCAACACGAGCGTTGAACGATACATTTTGCTTTTGCGAAAAGATGTCTGTTTTTTCACTCTTTTTTTCGTGGATGTTCCGGTGCTGCAAAGTGATCGCGAAGTCAAAAGCACTGTCAGGTCACGTTCGTTTGATCAGAGTGCACAGAACGTTGTCCGTGTGGAGGGATGTGTTTCCCATATCCCCTTTTTTCCTCTTCGGTCGGGATGACAAGTTAGAGGAACTGAAAAGATGGAAGATAAGAACATCACGTAAGTAGCGCAATGCTGAACGACTCATCAGATAATCAATCAGACACTCATACCAAACAGACAAGCCAAAGTCCACTGTATTTGTCGTCAATCTGTCACGAGAGTCTCCATCATGCATCATGTGCGGAACATCATCATAGTTGCACAACATTTTCCAATCCAGTCGAGACCGATCGTAGCATCAACGCCATCATCATCGACAACGAAAATAACCAGACAAACGTCCGTAACGAAATAGGGATCCACATAGGGAGCGGAAAGCACAGAATATCGCGTCAACGAAGCCGAATGCACGAGCGTGTCACTGGCATACACAGTTTCATCGAACGTGACGCGAACACCAATTTCCCATCAGATATACCTGCACCGGCTCATCAATCTTTTGCTGAAAAACAACGAGCCTTCGACCATATCTTTTTTTTTTCGCGACGGACAAAGGCTGAGACCCTAAAATATATCACATCCAAGAATGCTTGAATGGCTTGAAACACTTCAAGGTGAGATCGATTGAGACATGGGCTATAATCTCATGAAGCTCAGGCTGATTCGCTGGCAATACCGTGACTTACGCACTGGCACTTGTTAGTGTTGGGGGCGGAATTTGCAAATGAGCTGAACGAAAAAGAGTCGGAGATCTAGTGAGAGGTGACTGGTCTGGTGACAGCTGTCTCTAGCACGTCTTCAACGATCAACGCCATGTTCAACCAAGTGACGTTGTGTTGTTGGTCAGTTGTTCACATCTTCAACCTGATAGACAATGACTAACCATTAAAATTTGAAACATCCCATGTTTCACAAACGGCTTCAAGTTGGCTTGGCGAGTGAACCGTGAGTGATATATACCATGCCAACACTGGTGAATGCTCATTCCTCAGCCATTCAGCCGCTTTTCACGTTCGTACTCGTCTAGGTGCTGGCCAGTGAGTCGATTTCAATATGCATGGAAGCTCTTGTCGTCCATCCCTCACATTGCGACAAGCCTGCTTTGTTATTCTCGTCCATCGTTCTCTACTTATTTCGCGCAACGTCTATTTCAATTTTTTCCATTCAACATGAAGTTTACTCCCGTCGGCTGTCTTCTTCTCGTGGCAGCCCCCCAGACTGTCCTTTCTCTTCCTGCAGTGGGTGCACAGGTGCGCTTCAGTACCATGTGAACGCGGCGTTAATCCCCGTACTAAAGATTTGACCTAGAGCGCGCGCAGCGATGCAATCGAACCTCACCCAGTGGTCGAGGAGGCTCGTGAGGCCGAAGAACGCCCCTCGGAATCAGTTCAAGATTTCTATAATCCTCTCGCGAGGGCCTTTACACCGGAGCAAAAACACAATGCGATCATAATGGGGGCAATCGGCGTCGCAGCAATACCCATCGGGTTGTCTATCAAAAATAACCTAGCGCCCGCACTACAAAGCGAAAAAAATAGCAACTATTCCATACCGCTTAGTCAAATCCTTCGAGCTCGTGACGAGGACGATCGCGCAGAAGAATACACGTTGTTCGTCTATTTGTCTTTCTTCTTTTCGTCGTCGGCGTGTCGCTGATTTTCTTCCCCATTATTCCCACAAGTAATGAGCGTGATCAGGATGAGGATTCAACCCTCGCAGAGGTCGATTAGAGGCTCATCCGGGCCGAAGGCCCGGGACAGATCGGTCCGGGTAACGCGACGGTCTGTGGTTTCACTTCAAATCTGTAACATCTACATCATTGTAAGTTGCCTCAGGACGTGTTTGAGTCTCGTGATTGTAGAGTACAGCCGAATGCTGATTGTGATTGTGTGATGCTCCCTGTGTCTCGGATCTTCACGGAACATGATAGGAGAACGAGAATGCCTCATCTCACCAACAGGTTGTCGGGTCGAAACATCTGCTTTACATCCAGACAGTAAGGTGTTCGTGGTCCGACGTAGGGCCAGGTGCTTAACCAATGCATGTCAAGTACTGTAACTCGTGAACGACCGCATCAACCATCGGACTAGTCCCGGGAACGCCATGACATTGACGATAGTCACGTTACGTCGTACACCTCCCCTTATTCCAAAAGTTGACATTGCATCTAGCAAATATCTAACATTTCGTCTACTACAAATGACAGTTCATGTTCTCCACTCGTAATCCCTAAAAGCGCGTCTCCACTATTCTCATCCTGGTCCTCCGGGGACCGCAGGCGCACGATCCACGGACCACTCTCCACACAAAAGGAAATTGAACAAAGGCACCAAAAATACGTTCTCCAATACCCACCGGGTACCACGCGAGATCCCGCAACTTCAAACACGTCCAACTGAGAAATCCACGCAACAGACACTGCCATCCATCGTCAACTTGGGCCTGATCCACCCACCCCAACAAGGTTCTACTGCACATCAACGAACTCTGACTCTCACTGTTCCTATATTTGTGATGACAATCGGCCAGATAATGAGAAAACTAAAAGAAGAGAAGAGAAAAGAAAGGACGTACGAAAGGTTCTTCGAGCACATCACCTGGTTCATCGAGTTCGTCGTCTGGTTGACGGACAGCGATACGACCACCACGTTCAGGAGGCCTATTGTTGTACATCGGTTGTTGTGGTACTGTTTGAGGTGGTGACTCGTATTGCGGTTGTGATTGCGGTGGTGGTTCAATGGGAGTTTGTGTGTGAGGTTCTTGAATGGGAGTGTTCGCAGTGGTAGGAGGAGGTGCAGCAACAGTGGCGGGGTTGGAGGCAGGAGGTGTTTCGGTATTGGGGACAGCGGGAGACTCAGGGTGTGTGGCAGGACCAGAATTCGGAACGGGAGCGGAAGGAGATTCGGGATTGGGTGAAGTAGGGGGCTCGGCGGGAGTGGCAGGATTAGAATTGGGACCGGGAGGAACTTCGGAATTAGGGGGAGTAGGGGGCACAGAGGAAGGTGGAAGACCGTTAGGAAGCATCGGATTGACAGGAGGCACAACGGGATTTTCACCAGGAGGGGGAGGGGGACTGCCAGGCGTAACGGGATTCTCGGGTGTCACGGGAGTTTGAGGTTCAAGGGACTTGGTGGAAGAGGGATCCTCGGCAGGATGAGAGCCAGTATTATCACCTGGGGTAATGCCACGGTCACCAGACTCGGCGGGATGGGTACCGTTGTGATTCTGTTCCTCATTGTGTACAGTCGAGTTAGGGTGAACGGGCATGGTCGAGTTATCGTCGCCCATTTGATTAAGCACAGGGTCTCCCGGCGTTGCTAAAGTGCCCATTAATATCACACCACCATCAGGCCAATTGACGTTGCTGAGGTCTGGTGAGTTTGCAGGGTTAGTTTGAGTAGGATTTTTTTGAGCGGCAGGGGCAGCCGGTGATTCTGCCTCGGGGTGTTCCCCCGCCGGCGGCTAGATTGGACAGAATTTTCGGAATTGGCTTCGTACAGACATGGGACAGAAGCTCACCGGAGCAACAGGAAGAGCCAGGATAGGCAGTGCCATGAGGACGAGGTAGAAAATATGAGAAAGCTTCATTACGATTGGCGAAAACGCAATGTTCGTTGAAAATGACCAAAGGGTTGAATAGAACGAGGGACGAGAAGAGCGAAGTGGGCTAAGCGTGCATGTGAGTGTAGGAAGAGCGAAAAAAGTATGTCCAAGTTGACTCACTGGCCAGCACCCGGTCGAGCACGAAGGAAAGAAACGAAGGAAAGTCGAAGGGACTCGGAATTAAAGCACGCGTTATATCCCTTGCCAAGGGCGCTGAAAACATCATCGGGCAATAACGGTAGAAAATTTGATACGCTGGCTCGGAATTCTCAACTGTTGGTTGTTGACTCTAGATCATTTCATCAAATCTGCTGTTCAATAAAACTCACCCGCCGCATCTGGGGTCATGATGAGGGCCAGAGGATTTGAAAGGCCCACACTCTGAGTTTCATGAAGTGATCCGAGAACGTGTCAATCTGTCAATCAGTTTCGAGATGTTGATAGCGTTCCTGGTAAGTCATACTTGATATCATTATTCTTGACAATAAAAGGCATATGGCGTGCCTTGGGATAGAAAATGCACAGCAAGCCGGACTGGAAGCGGCGTTGGGGTTAACCATTGCATTGTTCATTGACTGACACCATGACCGAGGGGGAAAAGGCGACAGCCTGAATGGCATACATATTTGTGTTCAAGTTCGCCATGCCCCTTCAACTAGTCGGAAGAACTTCTCAACCTTACAGTAAACCACGATTTTTCATGCGACTTGAATGGCTGTGCGCGACCACGAGGTTCTCTTTTAGGAAGCGCATAATGCAGATCCGGGCCTGGAACTGATCGGAAGATCCCGAGTTGACTGAGGCAACACCTTGCCCCGGCCGTAGAGATGGAAACTTTTGTTCTTGGCTCGAAATCCAAATCTTGCGACTCCAAAATCGAAATGAAATGAAAGGGGCTACTAGTAACTTGCGGGGCGTCGCTGATCGAGCTCGAATCTCAGCCTAGTTGCGGGGGAGAATATTTGTATTCAAGTCTTCAAATTTCAAGTTCTGCATGTCGTTAGTATCCTTTCTACCCGCAGAAACGACGCAGTTGTCAATGGTAGGACTGATCGCAGAATGTCTGACTGAATGTCTGGTGCAACATTCATCTATCAATCAGTTTGAAGTTGGTTGCAAGGCAGGCTGGTGCAACGGCAACTCCAAACTGATTGAATGATGTTGCCTTGCACCAAGCATTCAGTCAAACATTCGGTGATAATTAGCTTCCGACATTACTATAATTAACTCATACTAATCATGCGATTACAGGCGCTTGCAAGCAGATCTTTGATGCGCTTACTATCGACAGCTGAAACATCCTGCGGACACATAGATCAGTGCTGCGCACGAGAAACAGGAAGATATATATACCACACTGATGGAGAGACTTTGTCCTCAGCCGTCTATTTTCATTCGTGCTCAACCGGGTGCTGGCCAGTGAGTCTACTCGAACACACACACACTCTCTTTGTCGTTACTCATGCGCACGTTCAGCCCACTTTCGCTTTCGTGTCGATCATTTAATCCTCTACTTGTTTTCGAGCCTGAAGACGCCTAACGATTTTTGCCGTTCATCATGAAGTTTGAGTCCATTTCCTTCCTCGTCCTCGCGGCGATACCTGTCTTTGCTCTTCCCACTGCACAGGTGAGCTTCAGTTACGTATTTGTGTGAAGATGATCCTATTTTTTGTTCTAATTTAGATACCTCCCGTGGCACGAGCACCCAGTGACTCGATCAATAATTCGCCTAGTAGTGCCACGAACAACAGCTTAATGAATTTGGGCGTGGTGCCAGAAGTGATGAAACCTGGCGAACTGGATGGCGGTGATCCTTCTCTCAACACTTACCACAATGGTCCTGGTGGTCCTTGGAATGCGAGTGATTTCAGGCATCAGGGTCCCGGGCCTGAGATATACAACTCCACTGATTCTCATTGGGATCGTAACTGTTCCGGGCATCACAATGGTACTTGGGATCGGAATGGCTCCAGGCATCACGACTACAACTCCACTGATGGTCATTGGAATCATACTTGTCATCGTCATCACAATGATACGCAAGGGGACACTCACAATTCTAGCCATCCCGGACTCCCAGAAAGTCATAGTCCCGGCGATAATCCCGTCTTTCCCGGTTCTCCAATGCTTCCCAGTTCTCCTGATGGTGGCATTCCTTCCAATGGCACATCCCATCTTCAAAATTCTCCGAACCCCGCTCCTCCCACTGATCCTGTCCTCTTGGCCCGTTCTCATGATGATAGTCCCCCCAGTCAGCCTTCCGGGAACCCCCCTATGCCAGGCGATATGCAAAGCGGCATGAAAGACGATAAGCAAGGCGGCATGCCAGGCGGCGGTATGCCAGGCGGCGGTATGCCAGGCACTATGCCCTGTAACATGATGCCCATGATGCCTAACGGTCTCATGCCTATGTCTAACGGCCCCCCTCCCCCTAGTATGCCACCTGGCCAACACCCTGGCGGTGACAACTCTTCCCCCCTTACGCCACCTGGCCAACACCGTGACCCTAGCGGTGACAACTCTTCCCCCCCTACGCCACCTGACCAACATCGTGACCCTAGCGGTGACAACTCTTTCCCCCCTACGCCACCTGACCAACACAGTGACCCTAGCGGTGACAACTCTCCCCCTCCACCCATGTCGCCAAACCATAATATGCCTCCGCCTCCGGGGCCTGGCGGTAATTCACCGCAGGGACGACGCAGTGATCCCAACGCCGCACAGTAGTACGTCCTTCTCTCATCTCATCTTTGCTGTCCACGGGAACCCCGCTGACTTATCGATCTGATCACGAACAGCGCGAGAGACATGCCAGATGCTGTCCGCCAGTATTTCTTTGGGGCAAACTGATGCGCATATCGTCTGGTCCAAGTCAACAATGGGACGGACGGTCCGTTTCGTTCAGGTTGGGAACTGCACCCTTTTGGTTTTAGAGAGTGTTGGTCTGTCATTACGTTTATATTATGATTCATGTAGATGTGTATGTGACAGAATCGTTCTACACATTGAGCACGGGGAGACTTGTGTGAACCGGTGAGAGGATGCGTGATCCCATGCGCAAGTACATGCGCAAGCCTGAGGGAGACCAATTTAGGCATCGGATCATTCAAGCACACTGTACATTGATTTCCCGTGCGACAAGATGACCTGCACTGCTTTTGCCCCTACCTGCCTTTTCCATCCAGACGACGACCATCAAGGTCGGTTCTGGCTCAACATGACGTTCAAGACAAGAGACCGTCCAGCAACGTTCGCCGAAACAATCGCTCTGAGGCTGCGCAATACGGACGCATTTCCATCACCTCGATTGATCCGCCATCAATGCATCTGCCATCAGTGATCACGGGCATCCTGTGGCAGAGACGATGTTAATGGCCATGCCAAGGATAGGTGGGATGAGACGGAGAGAGGGATAATCGGTCTTGCGCTTCCTATGTCGGTTGTCCTGAGAACTCTATCATAAATCACGTAAGGTTATGCATGAGCTTGTGTCGCTATTGAGCAACTCGGAACACCATCTCCACTGAGGTCTGCGTTGGTGGGAAATGTGTCTCTTCTCTGTATTCAACTTCCGCCGACGTATTTACTTGCCGGGCCCGATTGGCGTCTATGTTGTTATCATGTGAAGGCTCCAACAACCATCAATGTGCCAACCATCGAAACTCGGGGCTGCAGAGATGTCAGTACTAGCGAAGCAGGCACAAGTGGTAGAGGCACAGAGCGCAGGCGATAGGGTGCTGCCCGTCTTTCCACCGGAGATCGAGAGGGAGATATTCTTGCTGACAGCTCAGACTTACCGAGGCGTCGCCATCCGTTTGATGCTCGTCGCTTCCCGCGTAAAGACCTGGTGAGCCCTATGCTATTACCTTTCTTTGACATGTCTCACGAGGAGTCCACTCTGCGCTGCTTAGGCTCGAGCCTTTTGTATACAAGACAGTCATCGTGCGCGGGCTAGCACACGCCATCCGATTTCTTGGCGCGCTCGCATGGCACTCGCCCGAGTTTGCAAAGACGCACGTTAAGGCGCTCTACATCCGTCCATCCATCCCCCTCGCACTGACGCTCCACCTGCTATCAGCGTGTTCCGGGCTCGACTCCCTTGCCTTCTGGATAGTTCCGCAGTCAGACACCGCTGAGCTCGTCCACCGGCTCTCTACTCTCCCGCTCACCTCCCTCTCGCTGAACGTCCGGTCCATCATCCCCCCGAGCGCGCACAAATCCGTGCTGGAGAACCACCCTGTGTTTGTGAACCTCACCCACCTCGACATTATGAACCACTGGGTGCTGTGGACGTCCTCACTTGGGATCGAGCACCTCCCGCGGTTGACACACGTCGCCTTCCGTTTCTGGTCGCGCGGCAACGTCAACTCGGCGTTGTCGACGATCCTTTCGCAGAGCCCGCGCTTGCGCGTGCTAGTCCTCCTTGCAGACGGCGTCGTGTTACCCGGCGCGAAGGAGTATCTCGAGAGGCAGGACATATTGGATACGCGGGTTGTCGTGCTCAAGCATACTCGCGAGGCGGACGAGTGGGAGCGGATGCGATTTCACAGCATGGACGCTTCTGCGTGCATGTGGACGCGCGCGGACCGGATCGTGGAATGGCGCGAGCGTAATCGAGGTCAGTGCGAGGTTTTGCGTCTGTGCGGGTTTGTTAATCGTTTTTTTGGCAGCTGGGCCGTTTGATTTCCCGCCTGGGTTCGCGTTTGGGTGTGCATGAATCTCTCCACATGTGGCCTCGTTGGATTGTCTGCTGAATTTGTGTGTTATGGATTTTTATATGGATTTCTCAAAAGCTGAGGTGGTTTCTGCAGAATGGACTTTGGGAAGAGCAGGAGGGAACCTTCTCTAAACTCTGTGGTCACCTCTGACATCTAGTACTACGCTGATGTTGCCGATCGCATCCCGGTCTACTTATATGAGCCCGCAGCGCCACGGGACGATAACATCGTTGTCCCTGGCGTGCCTCTCCAAGTCACAACAGTGAACATAATGTGCCCGGAGTGATAGTCCAGCTTCAAAGTTTCCGCGTCCCTCGGCGTCTATCCGCAGCCATCAGAGACCTGGTGACCTCGACCGTTCGTTCTGAGTCATTTACAGAATCGGCTCATTGTTTCCAGAGAGGCCACTGCCACTGACTGGATAAAATAGTAGGCTATTGTGTCCGAGAAATCTACCACTGCCATGAATGCTGGGCCTGTCCGATATCAATCAATCTGCGGATCCGGCGTTGTATGACTGTGCATCCAGTGCAGCGCATTGCTTCCACGCAAATATATAATGGCCATAACATTGAACAGAAATAACTCACAAACCCTCTTCTGCTGCATTTTCTCAATCCTCTACTCGTTCTACTATGTCCACTTCCCCTAACACCCCGCAAAAAGACTACATGGCAGCGTTTGGGGAGTTGCAGGCACGATATGGGATGGGCGGTTTGGCTACCCCTCCACTTCCGCAGAAGAAGAACCCCACTGAGACGCGTAAAAAGTGGTTCGAATGGCCCCTGTCTCGCGGGTCATCCACTGTGTCCTTACTAGACTCTGCAATGCGTGTGGACATGGTGAAACCTCCAGTATCGGAGGTCCATTCTGATCGCAAAAGATGGTGAGTGCCTTCGAGATGCGCCTTGGCCTGGAAATCGACGTCGTTCAATCCAGACACTACATTAGTTGCATTGGATTATTTATTATATTTTTGTTTGTTTGTACAGCTGATAATATTTACTACGGTTAGCTAACCCATAAGCATATGATGCAGCCATCACTCATCCTGCGGTCAGGCAGGTCAGCTTGGAAAGGTCAGTCTTGTTCGAGGTCAGCGGTCATGTAAATCTGAGACCTTGGAGAGGCCCATATTTTGTGGCTTTTTCGAATCTGAAACAAGCGTTGGAGGACAATGTCCCCATACGCACCAATGCACGGGCGTGTACCATCTTGCCAAATTTTGTTGGGTGAGTCGTAACACACCTACTGACTTCACCTAACGATCGTGCGCAGCGTCCGATTTTTGGTGCACAACGGAAAAGACTATGCTACGGTGACAGTCACTCAGGACATGATTGGCCACAAACTCGGTGAATTCGCGCACACGAAGAAGCGGTTCACTTATAAGCGAGTGTTTTCTCGACGTCTTGGTCGATTGGTTACTTACCTGTAAACCAGAGCAACCAAGAACCGATGAACCGCCTCCTGCAGAATATGTGATGTGGTGTGATGGTATCGAGGATGTAGATTCTGAGTAGTTACCGTGGCGATATCTTTTTTTTTGTCGGCGGGTACATCCGAACTGAGGCATCGAGGACGACTGTGATCCTCTGGTCCCGATTATCGTCTGTTCTCTACGTTTCAACCTTCCTCGTCGTCGACAGTAATTGAAACCGTCTTCTGTTCTTATTTCGTCACCCTTCCTCAAGTCTCCAGAGAGATCAGCACAACTGCCTCGTGTGCTTTAACTTCTGCATGGACGATGGCCTTCAACGTTACCGCCGCCAACTTGACTCCTTCTAGACCCGCTCCACAGGCGCCTCTGCGTCGAACGGTCGACTCTGCCTCTCCATCACAGTACAACAGCGGGATCCACAACACAGGCTACAACGCTACCTTCTCCTCCGGATCCTCGTACGCTTCAGATTACACAGGCATAGGCGGATCCCCAAATCGATATTCGGACACTCCCATGAGCTCTCAGGTTATTCGGAACGGCGTCGTCAGTTTGAAGGAGGAGGGCTTTGCCAGCTTCATGTTCTTGAGGAAATGGCTCGTCTTGAAAGGCGAGTTGTTGACCATACACAGGAACGAGGTGCGTAGATGTTCGATCGCCTCGTCTCCGCTTTGCTGGCCCCGCTTACTGATGTGTCGATGTGACAGACTTCTCCACCCCAAAGCACGATCTCGCTGCAGGATATAACCAACATCGAGCGAGTAGATTTAAAGCCTTATTGTCTCCTGCTGGAGACCAAAGACAAACGATACCATCTCGCCCTCAAAAACGATGAGGAGCTCTACGGCTGGCAGGATGATATCTACTCCCGGAGCCCGCTGATGGGAGTCAGCAATCCAACGAATTTCGTGCACAAGGTGCACGTTGGCTTCGATCCCATCTCTGGCGCCTTCACTGTGAGTTTTTTCTTATTCCCGGACGTGTCGAACATTGATATCGGATCATTTCACGCGTCCTACAGGGCATGCCCGAACAATGGAGCAAGCTGCTCACGAAATCGGCAATCACTCGCGAGGACTACGCCAAGGACCCCCAGGCGGTGCTTGACGTCCTCGAGTTCTACACCGATCACCAGAAGCGCGAACTCGAGGAGATGGGCATGGGCATGCCTCTTTCTTCTCACCCTTCCAATAATCCGTCATCGATCTCGGCCCGCTCTGTCTCGGGCAATTCAATCGGCTCGTCACTCACGGCATTCTCCGTCGACGGGACCCCGCCGGCGCGATTCAACGCCGGGACGGGTCTTGGCGGGACGTCCCTCGCCAAAATACCTTCACCGTTCGACCCCACTGCTGCCCGACATGGACCAAAACGCCAGCAGGACAATTCGGCTGCCGAGATAGTCGCAGCCTCTGCTGCTGCTGCTGCTTCGCCCTCCACTACGAACTCAGCGCAAAACGGGCTATCGCCGACTGCGTTGGCTGCTGCGCGCGCCGCGGAACTGGTAAGTAGCTCGCATACCCAACATGCCCATGCGATATCCTCTGCGGGCCAGGGGACCAATTCGGCGGGGTCGATGGGAGCGGCAGCAGGAGTTGGTGTGGGTGGACGTGCGCCAATTCCGGCGATATTACAGGCGTCGACGTCACTCCAGCCGAGCCGGCCTGCGCCGCCGCGTCCGTTGTTGACGGCAACGCGACCGGCGCCTGCTGCGCCGAAACAACCGCTTCCTGATCATACGCCGTCGACGGCGGATTTGCGTGCGCGGACGCAACAGGCGCAGGGGCGGGTGGTAGAGAGTGGTTCGAAGCCGTCGTTGGGTAGACAAGCTTCTGCGGATACGCTGAGGGATAAGGAACGAGAGCAGCGGCGGAGAGACGAGCGGGAGAGGGAGAGGGAGCAACGGGAGCGGGAAAAGGAGAGGGAACGAGACTTGCGAGAAAGAGAGCGGGAACGGGAACGGGAGCTGCGGGAAAGGGAGAGGCAGAGGTCAAGGGAGGAAGCCGACCGTGCTGCCGCTGCCGCTGTCCCGCAGTCTAGATCGGCGCCGACGGCGCAGGGAGGCGCGACCATTGGCCCACCGGCCGTGAAGCCGTTGCAGCCGATGAAGAAGAAAGATGTACCGACGCCCGACGTGATGGTAACGGGCCCCGAGGGCGAGGATCCGGGGATTGCTGAGGCGGCGAGGGATCTCGAGAAGCCAAAAGAGAAGGAAAAGCGCATCAGTACGATGACGGAGGCTCAGATCATGGAGAAACTTCGCACTGTCGTTTCGGGTGACGACCCGAAAACGCTATACAGCAAGATCAGAAAGGTTGGCCAAGGGTGAGTTTTTGGTACAAATGCTACGGATGAGTGAAGTTGAGCACCGCAATGCACAGTGCATCTGGGCACGTCTATGTCGCCAAGACGCTGGCCACGGGGAGGAAGGTCGCCATCAAGGAGATGGATCTGTCCAACCAGCCGAGGAAAGAACTCATCGTGAACGAAATTCTCGTCATGAAGGAATCTCAGCATCCCAACATCGTCAACTTCTTGGAATCGTATCTGGTGAAGAATACCGAGCTATGGGTGGTTATGGAGTACATGGAGGGAGGCGCGCTCACGGACATTATAGAGAACAACTCGTTAGAGGAGGACCAAATTTCGGGCATATCTTTAGAGGTAAGCTGAGCGTCTTCTAACGAAATCGGTGTGGTCTCATCTCTCTATCTCTCTTAGACATGCAAGGGGTTATGTCATCTACATAATCAATCCATTATCCACCGTGACATCAAGTCCGACAACGTTCTCTTGGACGCCGAGGGGCACGTCAAGATCAGTACGTCGAATCAGCCTCTCCTGTTTTTCTACACCTCTGATCGCGACTCTCATCAGCTGACTTCGGCTTCTGTGCCAAGCTGACTGATCAAAAGTCGAAGAGAGCGACGATGGTGGGTACGCCCTACTGGATGGCGCCCGAGGTGGTCAAACAGAAAGAGTATGGCGCCAAGGTTGATATCTGGTCTCTCGGGATCATGGCTATCGAGATGATCGAGAATGAGCCGCCATATCTGGATGAGGAGCCGCTCAAGGCGTTGTACCTGATTGCAACGAACGGGACGCCGACGCTGAAGAAGCCGGAGGCGCTGAGCAAGGAGCTCAAGAGTTTCTTGAGCGTGTGTCTGTGCGTGGACGTGCGGAGTAGGGCGAATTCGAGCGAGTTGTTGCAGGTCTGTCTATCCTCATTGCGTTTGATTGGGTCACGCACTGACTTGCTGGCACGTGGCCACACATCACAATAGCACGATTTTATGAAAAAGGCGTGTGCGGCTTCTGGTTTGGCGCCGCTTTTGCGGTTCAAGAAGAAACAACAAACTCAGCCATCATGAGCACGTTCCTGTGACCGTGTTGAATCTGCTTCTTATTCCTTTTTTCCTTGCATCTATATATATACTGATCTCCAATCCTGGCCTCTTTTTGTGCTGTTGCGACTCTTTTGTCTTCTTCTTTTTCGTCACCTGTGCTGGGTGACCTCCATGTAGCATTTTGGGTCCCATTTTAATTTCTCGCGCTCACCCATCCCTTTCGTTTGGTCCCGTCCGCATCTCACCCGGCCAACGTGTTCGAATATCAATAATTTCATACCTTTTGCCCCCTGTGTACTTTTGCTCTTTCTTTCTTTTTCTTTTTCCCTCACCCCGGACAATCACAGTCCCCCATCCCCCATCTTCTTGTTCTGATAACCCATTTGGGACAACCTGAACGAACGTTGTGTGTGTGTGTGTGTATACATTTTCTTTCTCTTTGGTTCTCTTTCCAGTCTCACTTTCTTCTCGATCTCTCACACTGTTTCACTCGCTCTCTGTTCTCTGTTTGTTCAAGTGTGTCTGCGTATCGAATACAAAAGCAAGAATTGATCGATCGAGTCTGAAGTTCTTGTCTCGTTCTCTCTCTTGTTTCTGCCCTTGTTTCATTGGGACGTGGGTACTTGGTTGACCGATATCCAAGCTCGAAGCAGAACGAAAACTAGGATCTTGAGAGTGGACCTCTGCCCGCGTTCATGTCAACACTGGCTGGCGTTCGGTTGTCGGAACACTAGTTCTATGCCGAGCCACTCCCGATTTTTGTGCAATGTCAATGTGTGGAATTCAACGTGCTACAAGTGAGATCACATGGGACGTGGACGTGAATGCGGATGTGTGGACATGTGCAAGTGCAAGTGGCATTGAAAAATATGCTAATGCTGATGCTAAATGCTGAGAGGAATGAAGAGACATGACATGACATATAGACGCCATAGGAAGAGGGCATACGGGCGTGAGTTACCAACGACGACAAGAAAAAAATGACACGAAACGACACCACATGAGAGAGGCGCATAAGGTGAGTGAGGCATGGATGAAATGACTTGATAATAATGATAAAAAGAGAAAAAGAATACATTAATGGATCATGAGTCAAGTTGCTTCATAACAAGCCAAAAAAAAAAAGACGCCCACAAAAAAGCCCATGAAGAGAAATCGCGGACGAGTAGACTCTGTCAAAACCGTGCGGAAACTAGTACGCGGTAGATCGAGTTCGCCTCCTCGAACCGCGACTGCCGCAACGTGAAATGTGCCATCTCGGCAGTGTCAGCGTCCGAATTCATGTCCACGATCGAGAGACGTAATAGCGAAGCATAAAACCGACAGAGCTAAAGATATATTCCATGCCGTGAGTGCGCGGAACTACAAACCAAAAGGACGGACCCACGTTTTGTACGCCTTTAGCAAAGCGATCGTCACTGACGAGCCCCTCGCGTTCCTCTCTCTCGGCGTGATCGATCCATTTGATGCTCTCGTGGATGAACCGCCCGAGGACCTCGACGCGGACAATATCAGCAATGGTCGTCTTACCCCCCGTAGCAGGGTCGACGACTATGGACGAGTCCTGGAGCAAGCGGACGAGGAGATCAAACGAAGGCAACGAAGGCGGAAGCCTTGTTAGCACGTCTAGATATGAATATGGATACGGAAAAGGTCCCTTTCCTTGTGACGACGACTGTGGCGGGTCAGGGGTGGCGGTAGTGGTCAGGAGAGCCAGAAGGAGCTGATAGGCTAAATTAGGGTTATTAGCGACGATGGACGGCAGGTCCATCGACGTTATCAAAGGAGGCGACGTTAGGTTGGGTATCACTCTGGTCAGGATCTATGATGGGATAAGAGATGCACTCGGGGAAAAGGGGGGCATGTACCCGTTGTTCCGTAAGTGTGAGTACTCGGTCACGAGCTGCTAGGAGCAGTTTCATAGCATGAGCAATTCGCTCCTTCCTTTCGTCTTCTTCAGGGGTCACCGCCACCTCGGCGTTCTGCGCCGGAGAGGGAGCCTGTGCAGGAGTTTCGCCTCTCTGATGGGGAAGAACGGCGGCAATATTATCCCTTCAAGATCAATATGAGAAAGTTCGCTTCCGAAATGGTCGAGACTTGTACCCACGACTCTGGCGCGTTCACTTCGGCAAAGTTCTCCTCTTCCAAAAACAGATTCGACGCTCTAAGTTCAGGAAGAAGCGGAGATCTGGTCAGAGTGCTGGGCGAATAGGGACCAATCTGCGCGAACGATGGGTGGTGTGAGTGATGGGGGAATAGAGGACTCACGTCGTTTCCGTCCCCTTTGAGGATTTTCCAGAGGACCCATACGAACTGTTCGTTGTCACTCAAACCGCCCTCGGTGGCAATCTGGGTGGCATAACCTCTCTCTTTTAAAAAGGTAGCATACAGGGCAGACTTGAACGGGTTGAGAGAAATCGGGTAAGGAGCGTACATGGAATACAAGATGAAGGAGACGAGAATGCGTTGAGCGAGCTGATATGAAGTGGCGAGTATGAGAAGCGAGAAAAGGGTAAAGAGGAGGACTGACTTCGACAGGGGAATCGAGAATGGGCAACAACGCGTCAAGAGCCAGCTGGAATCGCGCGGTCGGTTGCACTAACTGTGAGAACGCCTGTGCAGCGGTGGAACAAGGGAGGGTATATGCGCGGACTAGCAGGTGTGCGACTGACGCGCGAACAGGGTCCCCTGTACCCAAAAATGAGATTCTTGAAGTTGCCATAAAGTACCGTGCTCGCTGTCGGCAACGGCGACGACGACACGAAATGATATCTTATTTATACATGTTTGTATCGCGTGGCAACGAAAGTCTTGGTTTCTCTCAACGAATTTATAGCATGGGACCGTCCTCATTTCAGGGCGCTACGGCGGTCCCAGTTCTTGTTCATGGCTGTCATCGCCAGCGTTGCGCGGTCTTTGGGCGCAGGCTCGGAGAACTCTCAGGTCAGCAAATACTTTAGTGTATTAACGGAACTTGTTGTCGCTTGTTAACCGAGCACTACGATGCAGTCTCTACTCCAACATACCTATTTCATCGTTGCAATCGTCCTCGTCTTCCTCGCTATAGTCTCTAGGTACTCTCATCCATCGCCACCTCTCTAATCCTCACCCCGTTCTCTCCACAGACTCATCATACTCCGTCGGCGCAATCAGGCGCTGTCAGACTTTTTCCACCTACGCGGCCATCAATACAGTGATCCTTATGGCTCACATCCCACACACGAATCCGATTACGATTCAACATACCGAGGCGTACGCCTAACGCCTCTCCCGGCCGCGTATCGCTCCGATCGCAGAGTACACGCTGCCGATGTCGACGCACATGGCCGCCGGCTCGGACCATCTGGGGAGGACTGGGACGGAAAGGACGCCCTTCCCGCGTACGACAACTCGGACAGACCACCCAAGTACATCGATCTTGGCGGGTCGCACGGGAGGAATCCTCCCCCGCATGTGGAGTCGCAGTCCGCAGCGACTCCCATAGGGGGGCAGGGTTCAAACGCACCCGATGGGGGCAGTGAGGATCATGACGAATCCGTTATCCATACCTCGGGCGAAATAGTCATACCTCCTCCGATTCATCTTGGAGTCCCGACTCAAAGCTGACGAATATCGATGCCTTTTGTTTTCGGACGTTCATGTACCTCTTTTGTTCTCTAATGGACTGTATATCTAGTTATAGCTTTCCTGCGTACGAAGTACACAGTGCTCTCTTTGTATCCTCCCTCGGAAGTGGTCGACTAATCTCAATTGATTGCGGAACGCTGCATTTCTCAGTCCATCGAGGCGTGGTCATGGTTTCACTTATTGTCTGACTCACGCTCCCCCCACCAATTCAAATCGCGAGGAACTAGATAAATGCGCACTGCGACCCATTTAATTTATGGGTCTCAGGCTATTGTGACAGCCCGAGACAAGTTGCTAATGTGGATGTGGCTGTGCTACGTTCCGGACAATTACGTAGCACACTTTACGTGGACGATTCAGAGAAAGACGGTCAGCAGATATGACCTACTCCTCCTTGTCATTGTCATCTGATCTAACCTTATTTCATTCCCCTTGAGCTGTCTCGTACGCACTCTTTGAGACTCTACATAGGCACTCATATTCTTGTGCAAGTCTCAAGAGTCGCGTCCCCAGTTGGGGAGTTAGTTCGGCCCGTTTGCCCACCTCGGAGACACGCTTTTTGTTCTCGCAAATGGAGACGCGTGATACGGATAGCGACCGCGAACTGGGACAAGGCAACGCGAAGCCTCGATTTTGACACAACCTGACTCAACACAATACGCTCCCTTGGCCTGGCTCCGCCCGTTGGCATGTCCCCCTGACGTCGAAGCATAGCGTAATTGTGATCAGGCCAGTTTTCTTATTATCTTGTCTGCCCGTCAACCAGGCTCTATATATACGGGGTGATAGCGATGGTCCACTCTTATCATTACGCTCACCAATCGTCTTTGTTGCGAAAGAGCTCTAGCGACTTCCCTGCGAAACTTATCATTCACAACGATGGACTCGTTCACTCTTGATGTCTTCAAATTCCTCTCTACTGATCCAGAGTCGACTGAATCAGAAATGCCGATTGACGAGAACACCAACTCGTTTAATCATTGCAACTGTGTCATTGCATGACCTACGGCGTTGTAAGCACCATCTTCCCTTCTTCGAGACTCATAAACTCAGAGACGTTCCGGCAGAGCCGTCTTGAATTTATTCTTTCAACTTGGCTCCCTTCTCATCTATTCACTTCCGACCTCGTCACATCAGAGGATCACCGCACTCATTTTGTCGCTGTACCCTCACCTCCAAAGATCAGTTCGTTATCTGGCCAATGCTCTCGCTCTCGTTCGCAACCATCATCAACCTTCGTTCGCAGGGATCTTCGCTTCTCTCCTTTCGCTTCTGCTCTTTTTTCTGTTGCAAAGACGGACTCACTTTCCTTCGTTCCTTGGTCTTACCCCAGGATTAGTATGTAGTTTCTATTTATTCGGAAACCGGACGGACTCGGACGTCAACTTTGGAATATTCGGACGGGCGATTCGTTAGGACATCGCCCACTTTCGGTTCATTGGGAGGATACCTCGATGGTGGTGTACTTATTTATTTATTTATACATCATATACATACATAGTACACGGCGATACGTTGGACTCCGTACCGCTACCACTGCCACTGTTGTTGTACACACATACACGCTCGATTTCTGGAATGCAAGACATTCTTGTTGACATAGTGGGTGTTCGAATTGATCGAGGTGGGCCCGCGCGACGGCTTCGGGTCTGATAATTGTCCTTGGTGACGCAAAAAAACCAGTAAAGATTTCCTACTGCTTCAACACCACAAAATATGACTCCACTCTCGGTATGCTGCTACAGTTTGAAAACAAGATAACCCACCTAGTTATAATTTTGGTTGATTTTACCCATTCGTTGTTGGGAGTGAGCGTCTATTCAGTGCAAATCCGTCCAATTCGGAAGCCCAAACTTCAAACTCAGAACGCAGGCGGAGTCGAGTCTTTGCGGGCGGCACGGGTCACACTTGCGGTCGGCACAAGATGCCGAGTGGAGATCGAATTTTTGTCACGACTCGAGCTTGACTATCTCTCCACACCTACAACTTCATTCAGTGCGTTGTTCACTCTGATACTGACCCCCAGGTACTATTCTGTCAGCTACTGTAATAGGATCTCTCGATTGAGACCACAAGGCAGGTGCAGATTGACATCCTTTCATATGATATTTTGTTAGATCACGAACAGACTACCATCACAATCACCCTCAATTTTTTGACATTAATCAGAGTACATACCATTACTAAGTAAAAGCGTTGCAAAGTACCTGTGCAATGTTGTACTAATCTTTGGCCTTTGAAGATGACGCAAGATAATCTTGAATTCATTGATTGCTCAGTTGACCACAATCCCAAGGCACAACCGGCCTTCTCGGCGTTCCCAACAGAGACGATATTCAACATCCTCCACTTTCTTGATCCCCAAGATCTCATACGTTTACAAACCGTACGTCCCCGAATTCCTTCTCACCCAGACCCCGAACTGCCTGTTCACCCCGATCACAGGTTTCCAAATTCTTACACGCACTCATCCACGACCCTACGCTCTGGCGCACCGTCTACACGCACACACGCACACACCTCCCACTCCCGCCCGGCCCGTACCCCTGGCAATCCACCCTCTTCCTCCAACGCGCCCTCGTCCATTCCACGCGCGTCGCGCGTACGTGGACGACCGCACCACTCGCGGTCCGATCTTCTGCGTCTTATGTCGTTCCGCTCCAACTGTCCGTGCCTGACACCGGGTCGAGGTCAAGCTACGACAGTTACCGTCAGGTTCACTGGGTTCCCGGCGGGCGGTGGGTTCTCACGGCTCGGAGACAGGTCATGTTCAAGGCAGATCGCACCATTGCAACCGTCACGGAGTTCTGGGTTCACGATATCGAAACCGGCAGTGATCAGCTTCTGTGGGAAGACCGCGATAGTGGCCGAAAGTTGGCAAACTGGTCCGTGACCTCCTTGATGCTCCCACAAGCCCATCTCGTCTATATCGTCGTCCATTTCGGGTTGGGGAGGCTCGAGGATGCTGTGTGCGTGACTCTGTTTCTGCCTTTTACATACGTGTTATATTCCGAGTGTGTGGGGGTAAGTAAATCTTATTTCATCCTTTTCTTCACAGGAAACTTCTGGAGTTCGTCGCCGACGACGACACGGGACACCTATCGGGCCCGACGGACATACTTGATGTCCCGACGTGGTGTCTGCCGCGAGAAGCATTCGTCCCACACCTCCGCATCAAAAGGACCAGTGGCTGTGGCTCGAACGGCGACGCACCTGGTTCGTACGCCTACATCACGCTCTGCCCGATCGGCAAACCCAGACACTCGCTCCTTTTTGACCCGCGCACTCGCCGGTTCTACAAGTTCCCCAGATTCCGGACACAGCTGGTGAGTCGACCATCGATTGTCCTCCCCGGTTTGCCCCACGACTCGATGGGAAAGGAATTCATGCTCACACTGCCTATGCGTTTCGGGTCTACAGGATCTGCTGTTAAACTATCCCGGAAAGTGGCTGCCCCACCTCGTCGAGGTTTACTTTACGCCAACGCACGTCTTTGTGCTCAACCGTACCTGGCTCATCCACGGCAATGTCGGCCCTTTAGAAGTCGTCCAGACGTTTGCCGTCCCAAATCCGGATGACGATCGTCCTAAACGTGGGCTTGATCGTGAGCGCAATCGCGACAACGACTCGAATCTGGGTTCGCCCAGTGCCGGCACTGGCATTGACGCCGACACCGACACCGACACCGACACCACCGCCGTCGTAAGTGAGCTCCGCTTGACGCACGAGATGCTCACGCGCGACACGACGGTCGATTCGGTGTGGCTCGTGCCCCTGAACAGCTGGACGGACGCACTGACGGGGACGACGACGCTGAGGTTCATACATACGAACGAGCCCATTCTCGCTCGTCGTGAAAACAGTGTTGGCACTGGAGCTAGGAGCAGTGACGATGATACGAGTTGCGTGTCTTTCGCGTGGACGGACTACGTGTTGCTTGCTGAGGAGGACGACAAGAGAGACGACGATACAGAAGAGGAGGACAACGACCACCCGAACCTGAACACGATCGTGCGCAGCGCCAAGCATGTGCTCCCGATCGACGTTGTCTCCTCGCCCTCACACGAGCTCTTCACAGTGCGTGGGTCGTGGCGGGGGAACGTCGTTGACGTGTCGCCTGACGGAATCGTGAGGGGGTTGTGTAGAATCTGGTTGTGGAAGGACGGCGGCAGAAGGAGCACACTCGAGAAGAGAGAGATCGCATACAAATTCACCGTGGACGCGTCCGCAGCCGCCTCCGTTACTGCCGTCGTCGGGAACGCCTCGGAAGGGTGGGCGGCGATGCACGCGTTGACACACGACGACCACACGATGGACGGGGTGCGTGGGCGGACGTGGTATGTCGATTCTATTCCAGCACTGGCAGGCTCGAATGCGGACTCGGAGGAGCGCCGGCTGAGCGTCTCGGAGCAGGACATGCGCGCGGTTGTCGTTGAGTTTGAGTGAGCGATTAGATAATCGATCGAGCTTGCCGTGCAATTTACTTCCGGTTTGCTTCCGTTGACACGACCGATAATATGAACCAAAAATATCAAGTTCACGTACGATGAGCGACATGCAAAAATTGGAGGGAAAGGAAAGGAGGATAGTCGGCTCTGCAACCGGAGGAAGGGGGGTATATTACAGACTTCTAGGGTCCATCCATGTCAACGCCATGTACCGCACCGCTGTCCACCCCCGCTGGATTGTTGATCAATGCCTCGGATCTAAGCGGGAGAGAAGGGGTGGGTTACCAGGGAGTGTCAACGAGTGGACGAGAGGGTGAAAAAATTAGACAAAATAATTTAAAAGGAAAGACAAAACGGACGCACGTCCAAACGAATACAGATCTGAGCGTCTGGAATTGGGGGCATTGGCCACAAAACGTTACTGCTATTGTATCGCCGAATGAACACACGTCCCGGAAAGTGGCAGCCAAGCACAAAAACCTTACATTGTGAGCGTCGTTTGCCACCTACGCAAGGCCGAATCAGCACGCACGAATAATACGTAGATATATGTATATGAGACGAGAAAAATAGGCTTACCGGCGTACAGAGCACCTTGGGCATGTTACAGATATACGAGCCAGCTGCGATGAACTCGCCGTTCGGCGAAAAGGTGGCGCACAACATCTCCCGCGGAAACGCATACTGTGCCACCTCGCGCGCGTTCTCCAGATCCCATACGGACACCGTTCTCCCTCGCACGCTCGCCAGATAGCGTCCGTCGGGCGATACCGACATACAAATGTATGGCCACAGATGCGGCGGGATCACGCAACCCGTCACCCGGTCCCGCCAGGTACGCACTTGTGTGCCCGCGCGGGCATCGTACATCATCAGCTGCCCATTTGTGAGGTTGTACGCGATGACGTGTATGCCGTCCTTGGCCCACTCCAGCGAGTGCGCGCGGTGCTTGATCTCGAGCGACGGTCGGCCGGTCGCTAGGTCCCATATCTGTATGCAGACGCCACACGCCGCGAGCCGCGTATTGTCTGGAGAGAATCGCGTACATCGGGTATTGCCCTTTCGTGGCTCGAGTACGCAGACGTTGTCCCCGTCGGCGACGTTCCGGACCTCCAGGCTGTCCGACATGTACTCCCTCTCGACTGCGTATGCGAGCAGGCGCGTGTCGCTGCTAAAGTGGACGACACAGGCACAGCGGCTGGTCGCGGGCTTATCGAACGTGTGCTCGATCCGCCGGGAGTTTGTGTCCCAGAGCAGGACTTGGCCGCCGTCCCTGTACGTACCACCCGTGGCGAACCTTTTTCCGTCTGGCGAGACAGAGACGGTGATGAAGTTGGTGAAGAAACCGCCCCGGATAGCCTCTCCTTCGCGAGTCTTCTCCTTGATGTTCCATATCTGTAACCCTGAACCAACGACGGCGATCAATCTAGAGCCATCGGGCCAGAAAGCGAGGCAAGGTACTGCGGCCTTCTGTTCGGGGATTAATTCTATGGGCTGTTCAGTGGTGGAGGGGGGCTGATATTCTGCGGAGTAGGAGGGCGGCATGGGTGAAGCAGGTCGAGGAAGGTCAGTTTACGATTGGACACAGGCACCGCCACCCACGAATCTACTTGATAATTCTTATCTCTCTCCCCTACGCACAACGCTACCAAGCCATCTAATCCACAGCCCCCCCACACCCCATCTCTCCCCTAACCCGTAACACGATACATGTGAGTGACCCGGATAATCGATCCCAGCGAACACGCACAATACGAACGGGCTATTTTTGAGCATCAAAGTTCCTGTACCGATCATTAATATTCTAGCAGCGGACAAGCAATCGTGGCAGTGCTGACTGGTGCATCACCTGCTGCTCGTCGATTTGCACGAGTCTAATAGAACATAAGTCGGAATTCCCCGTAAAACAGGTTTCAGGTTGGTATTTCGGCGTTTTACTGAGGCCTAAGCTCCTCGGATTGTTGTAAAAAGAACACGAATGGTAAATAGGTCCCATAGTTGCCCACTTACATCACATTGATGCTCGTGACACGGTCGACACTGGCATGGATGAGAAAAAGATATTGTGACTGTCAAAGTTGAATTTAAAATCTGTACAGCCTCCACTTTGTTTTCCCGTGTTTATGCATTTCGTTGATGAGTCGAGACTACAGAACTCAGTCAAGTACTCTATAGCGAAGTCCAGGACCCAAGTTGGCTAAATCTCCTTTGAACACGACGGCCGGCCAGCACCGCGTGTATTATATGTGTATACGTTCATTTCCCTTCCAACTTTTCAAATCACAGTCACTCTGGGACAGTGCGCCCAGCGGATCATGGTAGTACCGTCACCGTCAGTTCGTCATTTAGGAGCCGCATCAACAAAACCGCACCTTTCACTCCAGCTTTTTGACGGCCGCGCAATGCGCTTCTCCCAATACCCAAATCACATATCGTAATCTCGGGGATGCGGCCCGTTAATGCGGGGATTCTGAACAGCCTCGCTTGCCGCATCACGCACCCCTCAGTGATCACGAACTGGGACAAGAACCGGCCGGCCTTCGATATGTGCCCGAGAGAAGGCAACTTCTGTGCTCTTCCACTCCATATGCGTTTTTGTATCAAGTACGTGACCTGCTTTTTCTTTGAATGCCGCTGACGGTCAGACAGTTTCGTGACACACAGCAGCTTGGAGCTGTGGAGTTCTGAGAAGGAAATCGCTCGATGGTATGACACACGATCAACCAATCAACCCAGTGTCCGGTCCGATCGGAGAGAGCCATCGAAGCGGATGCACGTCATATCATGGTCCGTAGAATCAAAGATCACATACAGCGCCATGACGTCACCTTGATTTCCAGAATCTTGTGCTTCGTTGTTCGGCCGTATCTGCATATTGATATAGGCACCAATGATCATGTGCGTTAAAGATATTCCATCCCTGGCGAGTGCCAGAGTGCTGCGTTAATTCAATTCCTAACACAACAAATTAAGGATGTGAATATTCCATTCCACGCTTGTTGTTTGATCCTGGGGATCACGTTTGAAATCATGTTCAGGTTCGTGCTAAATCGTCTTACGCTGTTGTGTAACATTCAATGTGGCCGCATCAACCTGACAATGCCTGTGCGTGTGCCACATTAACTTTCGCATTTGCACGGCATACCCGTCGGCTTATGATCCTATGATTGTAGTATTCATAATGCCGTCAGCTGGTCAGCAGCAGTACTGTTTGTTTCCAAGTCAGTCGATTGCCAATCTCATCACATCCAGCATACATAACACGACTGGCAGGCACGGCGGACGCAGAAAAAATATGATCCTGCCAAGGCCTCCACCTCCGTCGGAATATATCTCTACACTGTACGTAATGACAGAATCGCATCAACGACAGGGCGTTTTGAAACCAATTTCCGAACTAGCCACATTGACGCCGACCCTACGTAGTTGCGGTTGTACGCTTGAGCGCCGCCGCATGGAACTTCTGATCGAATGAACCGTCTATGGCACAGCTTTCTTTGTATGCAAGTACTAGGATGATGCGGCACTTGGCTGGATCCGATGGGCTATCCTCGGGCCCAAGCCATTTACATAAGTGAGTACAGTAGCCACGTCAGAGCTGCGAAGCGGGGACAGCATCGCCTCGGCCATCGAGCGTTCCGCCCCGGCTACTAACCTTCTCACTGCCCACCGTGCAAAATAGTGACTAGGCAGCCGCACTACCACACATTCCAGGCACACGACTACGCCGTCCTGGTGCCCATGATGACAGGCGGCCATGCCCTGAGCTACGCCGGCTGCATCAATATCCAACATGCATGTATTCATTGATCACACGAGAAATCTCAATTTGCCGTTCGGCCGTTCGAGGCAACGTCGTATGTCCATATTCAGTGGCGAATCGCCTTGCTGTGATTATCAGGCTTCCATCGACTGCCAACTTTGATGATATGGCATGTGAGTATGATGGTGATATCTTAACTTGTCCATGACAACGCCCGCGTACTACTTACGGGTGTACTATGTACCCAAATCATCAAAAATCGAGTTCCCATCCGCTGGAATAGAATGTTATCACACTTGGAAGTCAGGCCTCCGTCGGAGCCATTCTCACTCGGACTAGAACTGTTTTATCCGATATTTCACAAGCATATAGGCGCTTCCCACACCTCACACCGAGAAAAAATATGATTAAAGTTGTCCTAGAGTACCGAAAAAGAAAACAGGGAAAATCCTCCCCATCGTACATGTGCTTGTCATTCATATAAATATATAGATAAACTAAATGAAGCCCTCCCCCTAAGTAACCCATGGTACGTGTCGTCAACCGAGCAAACCATCGCGGGAACAGAAAAAGTACAATGCGACCTCCAAGTTCGTCCACTTGGAATAACGTTCCTATTTAATCGTGACTCTGGTTCACACGGGGGTGCGAACTAGATTTTCCCAGACGAGGGACAAGGCAAAGAAAAGAAAGAGCACTAACCAACCAAAAGCATCGCCGCTCATGGCGCAACAATAACTCGGAGAGGTATAACGTACGGCGAGTCCTGGTATCGTGTGTATGTGTATGTGATCTGTGGATATGTTCGCATGGGTGCCAGTGCCAGTGCGAGAGAACAAACGGCCATGAAGCAGGAGCGTAGCATAGGGCTCTCCCGCACCCCTGGATAATATGAACATAATCATCGTCATCATCACCTCATTATCATCAACAAGTCCGACGGAATCCTCATGTCCTGGTAAAAACAATCACGAGCCGCCGCGCGTCAGCTTCGGCCTTGGCATTGGCAACGGACTCGGCATCGTCGACCTGGTCTCAGCATCCTCGCTATCCTTAAGGTCGGCTTCGACAACCCCGATCTCGACTACCGGCGGCCCACTCTCAGCATCAGCCCCGCGTTTCCGTGACGAAGGCGGACTAGGCATCGCAATGAGGACCGCAACACGCACTGCAGGCGTGCTGCCGGGCGCGCCCGCTGTGGCTGCAGTCGGAAATGAAGTGGATGACGGCGGGCCAGCCGTCGACGACGACGCAGCAACAGTAGTGGCGGGGGTCATAGACTCTGCTGACCCCGGGGACGATCGCCTATTAGAAAATGACCGCATGATGAACCGGTGGAGCGGCCGTGATCTTGAAGGGTCCACGGCGTTCTCTCCTGGGGCAGGGTCCTGTGGCAATGACGTTGGCGGGTTGACATATGTAGCATAGAAGGGCTATGTTGCGTGGGAAGAAAGCAGAGATCGAGCCGTCGGTGGCGGTTACTTTACGCGGGAACAGAAGGAGGGACATCACGCACCATTACGTCCTGCCACTTGCTCTTTTCGTCGACCTCTTGCTCGGCGTCGTCACCGGCAGGATGGGGCCAGACTTCCCAAAGTTTCGGTTTCTGGCCGATATCTCGTCTTCGCCTGCCCGTCGTGGAATTGAAGCGGTTGGGCATCCATGTGCCTGTGCGGATAGCCTCCTCGACTAGACGTTGGTGGCGCCTCCGGAGAATCAGGCTGCGAATGACGATGGCAGACGATACGGCGAGGAGAAGGACGAGGGTGGCTACGAGCGCCGTATATGATACGGTCATCGGGGAAAGATTGGTTCCGGAGAGTGGATCAAGGGAGGAAGACATGGAGAGGGAGGACAGTGGCAAGAGTATGAGAGAGAGAGAGAGATTAGAGATCAAGGAGCACTGTGCTTACCGAGAAAGGTGTAGACTGTAAGCGGAGAAGTCGAAGGGGGCGCAGTGGACATGTGTGCATAAGCGGATATCCAACCATGCAATGGAGATCGCGCAAGAGGGGCAAGAATGGGGAAAGTGCGTTTGTGACGGGTTCCCAATTCATAGCGTGTTCGATAAACGGGAACACCACAGAAAGCGGTGAGTGTGTGAGAGAGCGATACAGTCAGTGAGAAAAACAAGAAGGATCGTAGCCAGGATACTCACGGTATAAGGTGGCATTAGTAGTGGAGTAGTTGTTGCTCTGGTTAGCATTAGCGTCTGTGCTTGTTGTTGGCGCAGCAGGGACGCCAGAGAGGGTTCCAGGAAGTTGGGAGGAGGGACCTGAGAATGGGATAGACGACGACATGGCGGCGGTGAGTTTGAGTTGGAGCGTTCCCCAGCGCTCGAAGGAAGATTAATATGACGGTAAGAAGTTAAAGAAAGAACAAGTCACTTGTGCATATCCACCGGAGTCGGACCGATCCCGTCGGATGTACGATTAGGTAATTTATTCGATCATATTTCAATCCCACGCTGACCAATCGCGAGACATGTTCCTGGCTCAAAAGCAATTGTCTCCTGCTGCGCGGCTGTGACACAGAGACTACGTGCGATGGGTTCAGACGTGTTTCTCGTGTACGTAACTTGCCCGACCGTTGTGTGCAGTGTGCACTGCCTCGTTGGGGTGGCGGGAGGGCACGTTCTGCGTGCCTGTTTCCCCTGGCCGCACGGCATCATATCGTACTTTACAGCATTCCTACCAGCATTTGGACTCGCAGCCGCACAAGTTGCAGTGCTCTCCATCATCAAGCGCACACAGCGTGGCGCATAGATCGCTCCTCCTTACATAATTGAGACGCAAGCTCGCTTGATTATAGTAGTCATTCCAACCATCCTTGAAACACGCACCACCCCCACAGCCTGTCTGCCTCCGACGCCGATCGCACTGGCCTTGGACCCATCAGTCAATGAACGTCACAACGTAGGGTCGTGGCCTATCTGCGTCAATTTTCGTGGCGCACAATCCCAGGGTTGTCCCGGAGCTGCTACTACATACTTACAAGCGTGCACCATTGGGCGCGGATCCGACGGATAAAGAACGGGGAGGTGGAGATGTGCACGACTATTTGGAGCCTTTACGATAAACGGTTGTACGTCTCGTATTCCCGCTGCGCGCCAGAAGGCTTCGGCGGCCTCTGTTCAGCCTTCGATATGATTTATAGCCCACTTGAGCACGTTCGCGCTGGCATCCCTTCCCAGACTGATCCACCTTGATGCGGCTCAAGATCAAAGGTTGGTTTTGAAAGAACGTTTCCAAAATTATTCGCCAATCCACAGACGAGCACCGGTCAGCCAAAGATCCCGCGTTCAGATCACGCCGTGGTCCCTGCTATAGCGAATTCTATCGACTCGAGCTGGCTCTTCCACGTGCTTCTCCGCCAACCGTTGCCTTCTTTTTGCTCGTTTTCCGCAATTGAAATAATTGAATAGGCAAGGAAGATAGGATGGTCCGACCTGCCCACGCCGCCTCTTCACCTCTGCATCTCCTTCGGGTGCTTTTCAGGCCAGGCTTCGTCTTTAGGAACGGTTTTCGGCCCACGGATAAACGAATTCGAGGACGCTTCTATTAAAACGACTGCGTGGACGTCGCGGATGCAGAGTCGGGTGGAGTACGGAGTTCAAAGCACTCAATGTGAAGCGGGAGTGGAGTGTTCGCAGATTGATAAGCTGTGCAGCAAAGTTGAGAATCTATCTAATGCATGATTGCACGAGAGAAGGTGAACTCGAAAGAGTTGGAGATGCCAAGGGTAAGCTCGAGAGAGTTGTGAGTGAGACGCATATCTGCTTGATGGGTACAACCGTTGTGATTAAGGACCGAAATATGAGCACTTGATCTGTGAGGTCAGTAGAGATAGCGCATGGCATTCGCTCGGGCTGAAGGGATGCTGGTGGGAAACGGGATCACCCAGGTGCTTCCGGGGTCCTTTACCGGCTGTTTCCGAGATAATGGAAGAATGAGACGCGCCTTTGTGCCCTTCTTCATTGTTTCCATACTCTACCTATGAATGATTGGTGGGACTTAATAGCTAAGTATAACGCGCCAGCATTCTTGCTTGATGATGTGATGTACGTATTGTTCTATTTTTCCCCTCGCCGGCGCCATGAGCTCAGACAATCAATGTATATCTTCAAAGGAAGATGCACCAGCTCTTGTATTGTATTGTTATAAGGCACTTCAGATGAAGACCCGCCGGGGCAGTGATTCAGTAGGTCGACCTTTTTTTCGCATTTTGTTTCACGGAAGCCACCTCCAATATAGTGAATCTCAATAGCATTGGAACAGCCTTGGGCCCCTTTCACTGGCCCCAATTCATCGCCTCTAGTGACAACGAGACATGGGTGGTTTCCCTGAGGAAAGGAATCGGGAGGTACATATATGCGAACAGAAACCAGCTCGGCGACAGCCAATGATACCTGGACGAGCGCCGAGAAACGGCTGCTGCTTTTATATGTTTTACCTTGACTGGTCCAGCCATTGCTTGAGTATTCCCAACAATGGCTCGTCCAGTCGTTCATGAGATGGAGTGCGCTGCGGCAGATGTGATGATTGTGGACGAACGTGAGAGGCAATCTTGAAGGTCGTTACTGTTTTACTCCTTCACTGGCAGGACATCTCCTTCTTGAACACAAGTTCGACAAGGCATTCGGAAACAACATTCTGACAGCCATCCTGAAGAACAAAGAGACTGCACATCTGGATTTCAATGCAGGGGTACTGGATTATGCTGCGAGACAGATTGAAGCAACCTTGTAACTTTTTATGCTTGCAAGCGCAATCTTATGGCGGAAGATCTGCACAATAAATCCTTCAACTATAAATAATAGATGCCTCCTCGAGATACTGCCTGTGAAAGCGACATTGACAATTCTCGGGGATTGAATATTGAATGACTTCCAGGTTTATATTGCAGATGCAATAAGAATGACTAGCTACTAGAAACTTTGTCGAGCAAAAGCGATATAAACACAATACGCGTCAGCACTAATCAATATTTCAACCCTCAGAACCCCACACCTCCACCGGCTGTCGCATCAGATCCCCCTCCGCCTTGGCCTTAGCCACACTCTCCAACTCCGTATACGTCCCGCTCTTCAGACACATGTTCCTAAATATCCCGCCCTCCTTTTGAATCAAGCGCAGCGGTGTGTCGAATTCGGCCACCTCGCCCTTGTCCAACACGATCAACCGATCATAGTCGATCACAGTCCTCAGTCGATGAGCCACTATATGACCGCCGAACAAACATCAGCTTCGTCAGTACGATGCAATCGATGTAACAGCAACAAACGCACCCGTCAACAACAACGAATCACCAAACTCATCCCGAATTGTCGCCTGGATCTTGGCGTCTGTGGCAAAATCAATGCTGCTCGTTGCTTCGTCTAACACGATGATCGCGCTCCGCCTCAACAGTGCACGAGCCATCGCGATCAACTGCCGCTGACCCTGCGAAAAATTGTTCCCGCCCGCTGAGACCTGTGTATCGAGGGTAATGGTGGTTTTGCTGTCGACTTCTGTCCCCGAGGTCGAGGCTGCAGTGGAAGCTCCGTCTTCACGTGGTGTGGACTCGCCGCTGGGTGTCCGAGAGTTGCGCTGTGATTGGTAGTTACTGTCAGTGAGCATGTGAACGCGGTGGAGCACATCCAGGCAGTCTGCGTCATCGTGTTCATCTGTGAATCAAGCATGAACACCAGTATTCAGTCGTACCCGGAGGCACACTCACTGAAAGGGTCCAAGTTGTCCCTGAGCGTCCCGGAAAATAGGGTGGCATCTTGAGGAATGAACGTCTAGAAACATCAAATCAGCCTCTTGAACTCTCCAGTCATATTCCATCCAAACACGCTCACCACGCGTGACCTCAGATCATGAATACCAATCTTCGAAATATCAATCCCGTCAATCAAGATCCGTCCCTCCACCGGATCCACGAATCTCAGGATGCTCATCGCCAACGTCGACTTGCCGCTGCCCGTCCTGCCCAACAGACCTATCCGCTCCCTCGCACCGAGCTCAAACGAGACGTTCTTCAGCACCGCAGGGAGATCCGGCGCGTACTTAACCACTAGATCTTCAACGCTGATCAACGGGTTCGAACTCGTGCTCGACGGCCAGTAAGCGGGGGGACGACTCGACTCGATGATAGCAGGTGATTCTTGAGGCAGATCCAGGTACTCGACAACACGCTCCACCGAGCTGATCCAGAAACCATCAGCAAATGAAGTAGCACATGCAGAGGGACTTACTTCAAATCAAGCTCGAGCGCTGTCCAGAACCGACACGCCCAATACACGCTCGTCGTGAACGTCATCGCGCTCGTAATACAAAGACCCGCAGTACCAGCTTTGACGTATCCAGAGAGCGCAAACAACGTCGTTATCAACACTGCCAGACCACCGAGCGTGTCAAAGTTGAGCAAGAGCCACCGGTTCGTCATCCAAAAGTTGTACCACATCTACATGTCGACGTGTCAACTTCAAACAAAGTAGAAGTGATAGGAAACACTCTCACCTTGGTCGTCACATCGATTTTGCCGTGCAAATCATCCATGAATTGTCGCTCTGCAGAGAATGCACGGACGGTCACAATACCCTCCAGTAACTCCCCGAACCCAGAGAAAATTGGTGATCGAGAGTTGGACTCCATGCGACGCAGATCGCGGCCCGTGTTCAGGTATCCGATAGCTAGCAAGCGATAGACGTAGCCAATAACGGTAGCGGGAATCACGAACAACGGGAACACGACCCTACAGATCCAAACACATACATCGAACCTCATCATCCAAAAAGTGTAAAAAATCACTTACGCGACAGTAAGAATGGCAGCAGCAAACGTCGACAATGACGCGTTCACAGCCAACAACGAACCCGCCAGGTTAGTGTCTATCGTCTCAACGTCTTTTCCAAAGCGATTTAGCATACGGCCTAGTTCATCCTCCGTCAGTCAATCAATCGACGAGATGAAATAAATTCAGCCCGTACCCTGAGGGGTCACGTCATGCCAACGCATCGTAGCTCTCACCACGCCTACCAATAGCTGCTTGAAAACCAGTCTTGAAGCCCTCAACGCACCCGTGTACTGCACTGCCGTAGACAGAATACCAATGATCGCAGAGGTCAAACCGATTGCGCCGTAAATGCCAACGTAGAATAACGGCTCTTCGTTTGCATCCGGAAGATCGAACCACAAGAACTTATGGGTGGCCTGGACGTGGTAAAAGGGATTAGAGTAGTAACTGATATCGTGCGAGGGGATGAATCCGTTCATCAATGCCTCGTTCTCCATCAAGGCAGTCGAGGTAAAGGTGTACGGCGCAACCGTCGTACTGTTGCCATAAGCCTGGCCCCATTCCTGGACATCGTGATATTGCTTAGTACCCAAAGCAGTGTCTCCAACAATATTGTTAATGCTTACCCGAACCCAGACCTTCTCGAGAACTCCCAGACCTTGGGTGCTGAATATCAACGCCGTCAATATGAGCCACGTCCAATACGACCTGAGCAGTACTAGGGTGTGAGCAGCTTAAAAATTAGCCGACACCGCAGGCTACTCACGAAGCCTTTAGGTATGCGTTGTAGACAGACCACTTCACGCCTCCGGTTTCCCTATGTTCGTCTTTGACCAACTTCTTTGGCTTCTTTGATCCATCCGTGGCAGGCTCCGCAGGAGTTTCGTCCACAGGCGCGTCGCCCGCAGCGGCAGGTTCTTCTTGGTTCACATGGGCTTCCGAATCCTGGGCGATTTGCTCCAAAATACCCTGGGCGCGCAGTTCCTTTACAGTTCCTTGGGTATCGATCCGTCCGTCAAGCATTCGCACGAGATAATAGGCCCCAGTAAGGACTAGTTCGACATGATGCGTAACAATAATCTAATGCACAGATGGAGCATGTGTTGACGTTCAGATAAAAACGCTGGGACTTACCACTGTACGATCTGCGAGAAGAGGTCCACGCAAGAGCCTTTCGTACAAGAACCTTGCCGTGTGACTGTCCTATAAGCAAGAGGACGATCAGGAAGTTGTTACGGCGAAGGAACAATGAAATGTCATACCACGGCACTCAGGGGGTCATCCAACAACACGTATTTCGTCCGTGCATAGACGGCACGAGCAAGAGCAACACTGGGCAAGGGTAATCAGAGAACTACCGACGTCTATATGCATCCTCGACTCACCGAGCCTTTTGTCCACCAGACAAACTGACACCCCTATGCAAGACGCTCAATACACTTCAGGTGTTTCCACAACAAAGCATACCTTGCGCCAATCTCCGTCTGGTCCCCATCTTCCAGGATGTCCAAATCTGGTTTCAGTGCACAGCATTCAACGACATCATTATATCTTTCCTCGTCGTACGGGTACCCAAACAAAATATTGTCCCTGATTGATTGATGTCGCAACCACGGCGATTGTGCGGCGTAAGAGATCGCATGCATATTGCCGTATTCATCGATGTTGGAAGTGTTCTTGGACATGATCAGCTTTCCGCTAGTGATCGTCATTTCACCCAATAGTGCAAGCTAACACAAAGGTAAGCACGTTGGCGTCGGGTGCGAACAAGGGCTCACCAATAACGCAGATTTCCCACTCGCAGTAGGACCGGTGACCAGCGTCAGCTCGCCGTCAGGGAACCGCACCGAGATGTCCTTGAGTTCAAACTTGTGATCTTCGACGGCAGACCTGCTTGTTAAACTCTCCGCATCGACGGCCGTAGTAGTCTCGTCGCTCGGGCCCCGACTGTGCGACCCGGCGTTCTTGGTGGTGGTATCATCATCTGTCTTCCCTTTTTTCTTTCCCTTATCCTTGGCTGTTCCCTCCGGCACCTCATTCCATTTGAATGTTCCCCCCTCAATCGCAAGACCCTCATCCGTCACAAGGGAATCTGCGGGCACGCGGGCACGTTTGATAGACGACACCTGTTCCGTTACTTCTTCCTCTTCAAGATATGTCTCGATCCGCTGTAGCGAAACACCAGTCTGATAACACAGATGAAACTAGTAAGCGCAATTCGTTTGTACAACGATGTACGTACTTGAAGAATTTGGACGGTCCAAGCAGGGATAATGTTCAGTGGCATACTGTTGGGTGTCGATGAGAACTCGGCAAACCATTAGCAAAACTTCTACACACCGAATCATGCCAAACAACGCGATGGCAGTGAATGCGATCGAGACTGTCAGCTTATTACCCTGGTACACATATACGAAGAAGGAAATGAGTGAAATAAGGATAGGCGCAAGATTGAAGAGGGTGGTGAACATGATCGAATTGATGCGGGCTGGACGCCGCAACAAACGCAAGGCCAAAAAATATTGTATCAGTCATTGGTCGACGAGTCGGATAAAATGCGACTAACATTTGACCATCCAATCTAATTCAACTCCTCTCGCACCCATAACCCGGTCAATCCATCGTTCCTCCCATGCAAAGAATTTGATGAACTTGACGGCACTGATGAGTTCATTGAGAACTGCCATACGTTTGTCACGAGATGCAGAGACGCCTTTTTGGATACGAATGCTACGCCTCATGACATAGCTATTGAGCGGCCATCCGATAATCAAGATAATAAATCCTGCGAAAGCGGATATACCCAAGAGGCTACGCGCATGAACGGTGAGCGCATTGCTAGCGAGATACCAAAGAAGACATACTTGTACAGAAATATTGAGCCAATGATGAGCTCCAAAGGACCTAAAGGTGGTCGACGTGTCAAACATCACAAACAACCCAAGACCTCACCAAACCCACCTCCGTAGATCATGTACATTCCTGAAGTCATCATGGCGATCTTGTTCGCATCGACGGCCATCAAATTGACAATCTTGCCAACGTCGGCACCTGCCTTGGGATCATCTGCTGTTGGGTTCTCGGAAGAAGCTGCGCCAGATTTCTTCTTTGCATCCTCCTTTAGTTTGTCCTTGTCAATCACACCCGAATAGTCCCTGCGCTTCAGCGCTTTGTCATAAATGGCTGCCATGAGCTCCATACGCATGCGCGTGGCAGCGCGTCTGCCATACCAAAGATGTTGAACATCTGCTTCTGCCTGTAATCGAATTCGTTGTATAGTTGAGGTAGAGAAAATGAAATAATTTACCTTGAGTACCGTGCAAAGGAATGCCATGAACGCATATATGTATGCCTGAGTACGTTGTTCCTCTGTAGCCCCATCTTCAATGGACTGAAGAATGACCCTGGAGGATAAACTTAGTTGATGCTATTTTTTGCCGAAAGCTCGCTCACTTGAGGAAAAACGGGGATGAATAGTTGAACAGAACGCTGACTAGCGTAAGCAAAAAGTCGATGCTGGAAAAAAACAACAACAAGCGTCAGGCGTGACATACACAGAACACGAGGCACTGACATGAGATCTAGAGAATTTGCCCAGAAAAGCCGACGGAGAAGCGATGCGCCCCTGACATTCCATGAGATTCTTACTTGTATACGAATAGGGGGGATTTACTTACTTGATGGTTGTAAACTTGTTGAAGACAGGACGAGATTGAGTCGTTGGACTGAGAGCCCAGACATCTTCCTCGTTCAAGGTGGTGCTGGTACCACGCTTAATGAGCGGGTAAACCCAGTGGAAGGTAGCCCATTGAAAGATGGAGAGGTAGTCTTCCGGGGAATACTTGACAGACTGAACGCATATACGGAGGTCAGCGGGAGATAACGAAGTGACCGCACGAAACTGACAATGTCCTTCTCGTTGATGCGACTACTTGGGAGTTGCATGGGCATGGTTGAAACAAGTGTCAACTCCAACGCGATAGCGACCAAATTGAATATGAGCCCGACAACCTCGACGCGAGGTTCCAGAGGGACGTGTAAAATCCGGTGACCATAGATAAGACCGACGAGTAGGATGACTCCGCAAACCAGCTGGGCTAAATATAACCAGAAAAGATCCAGGGGCGCAGTCGCCTTGGGCCAAAAAACGGGCTTGAATACGCCATAGACCCAAGTGCAACCGACGAGGACGGCACAAACACCGGTCCAGGTATCTATTTCGTGCGTGATGAGGATGTATGCGCCAACAGAGAGCCAAAGCAGGGCTTGTACGAGTGCAACGAACGCGAGAGCGACCGTGCGCCAGAGTGGGACCGCAGGGTCGGTGATGGGAGAATGTTCCGCCTCGTCTGTGACGGGCTTATCGACGTCCAAGGCCTCTGCCTCGCGGAGAGTAAGAAACTCGTTGAACGGCGACCAGAGCTTTCTACCGAACTTGCGTACGACGGCAGGGAGAGGGATAGGAATGGATGAGAGACAAAGTGCGGCGACGAAAAAGGCTGGAACGAATGCTGCCCATGTAGCGCGTGCGCATGAATCAGAGAGGTCGAGCAGACTCGCTCGACCGCACGGCAGGAAATCGTCCATGCAAGTTCAAGATGCAATGCGAACAACCGACTATTCACCGAAATAGGATAAAAAGTAATTTGCGCAGATCATCAGCCAAATAGATCTGAATCTTTACCTTACTTACCTTCCGACATCGCCATCGACGACGACGACGCCATGGAATCTCTCGATTTAAACGGACTCGCAAAGTCCCTACCAGCATCCAACTTTGAAAAGGCAGAGAAGGAACTCCTCAACAACTTCAAAGGTGTGTCTCTGCACTTGCCCGTTTCACCCGTACCCACTCATATTCCCTTTCCACAGCGGCCGCGCTCAGCATCACCACACTCTACAGATCATCCCGGCATGCTTCAAAGAGAGCTTACAATGCTGGCTATGCAGCCGCTTGCCAGGATCTGATGATCATGATTCAACAGGGCGTCTCCACGGGTGGCATCGCCCCCTCCGACCACAATCCACGTAGCAGCGGGATGACCGTCGGTCGTATTTTGGACTGGATAGAAGCGAGGATGGAGGCTGTCAAGTCAAGAGAGGAAGAAGAAGACGAGGACGAAGAACGCGAAAAGGACCGCGACCGTGCGAGGGTTACTCCGCCATCTACCCGCACAGACACACACAAGGACGCCAACCCCTTCCCTTCTGCCTCATCTCAGAAACTAACTCAGACACCGTCTACTTCCTATAGAGATGCTCCCGTAAGATTCCACCCGTCTAATGCTACCCCCTTGTCAGATGACTCACCCTTCCTCAGCCTGCGCCCGCCCCACTCACCCCACATTCCCCTGTCTTGTCCAGTAATATCAGTCTGCCGAATCACCCTCCATCCCCATCTCCGACTTTGACCCCAGCCAGACCGACCATGACGAACGTCAATTCACGTGTCACCAAAGCACGTCTACCCAATGTGCGCAAAGACATTTCCGACACCGTCTCCACCCCGTTGCCATCATCCGCTTCATTCCCCCTTGCCTCTTCCGAGAACGTATTCCGCATCCCCGCCATCACTCCAATACCTACGCCGGACGCCGACTTTCCAGTCGGTGCGAAGCGCAGGCATGCGGTCATGATGATGCTTGACGCAGCCCCATCGACGGCTGCCGTAGACGTGCTCTCGCCTTCCGGTAGCACCGCTCCTTCAACTGCAACTTCCACTTCAGGAAACCCGAGGAGACGGACAAGATCTCACCGTTCCACGGGTCACGTGCAATTGCCCATCCAATTGGGTGACTCGATGGATATCGAAGAGGACGGCCCCCAGCGCAAACGCCTAGCTAGGCGATGATCATCATTGATGCGGTTCATCCCGCTTCTAAAGGGGCCCGTCCTCGTGTGATCGACTCCACTCCAGTGCCTTGACTGTGTGCATGTTTAAGTAGTTAGTCTCACCCTTGTTCCTGGCATTCCACCTTAAACCCTACCCCCTTACCATGGTATGAGCATGACTTTATTGTGCTCCTTCCACACATCTCTACATGCCGCTCCCATGTTTCTAGCACGTCACTTTCTGCCACTCGATCGTAACCTTCTGTATCGCCATTCAAGTCACCTTAGTTAATTATTCATGTACCCGTTGCCTTTGTCTGCATACCCAAACAACAATGAGCTGGATTCGCTTGTCACCAAACTTCGACGTGGCCGAGGCTTGAGCTCAAGCTCAGCGCTCAAGCACCAGCCATGCTATATGCTTCCGTACGTGAAAACCACTGATTCAATCAGGGCAAACGTGCCTTAACTACGATGAGTGATAAATGTCACTTGTTTTGTATCTTTAGATCTGATAGGGGCTACACGTCTATCACACAGTCGGCCCGATATTATACCCGAATCCATTCCAACTTCACCGGGGCCAAAAAGAACGAAGGGGGGTTCATCATTCGCTCTTACTCAACACTTGCGTTCACTTGGTGTGGAAGCTTGAAGCACGAGGTTCATTGAAATGAACCTCGTTTTATCGGGGGTGGATGGTGAGCGGCAGCGACAACGAGGGCAGCGGGCAAGAGCGAGTGCACAACACGCACGATTGTGCACGTTATGTAGTCGCTGCCGCACGCTGGGGCGAGAGGACGGGGGAGAACAGGGATGTGGAGGGAGCTGCCAGTGGGGACGAGGATGCTGGCGGGGTAAGCACATCGTCTTTGTCTTCGTCGTCTTATCGTCGTTGTCGTCTCCTCCTCGTCTCCTCGTCTTCTTCTCCTCGTTTTCATCATGGTCTCATCATCGTGGTTTAGAGTATGCAAGAGGAGGTAGAGCGGGGGGATGGGGATGGATGGTGAACGGTAATGGCAACGAGGGAAGCGTGCAGGAGCGACTGCACAACGCGCACAATCGTGCACGTTGTGTGGTTGCTGCTGTACGCTGGGGCGAGAGGACGGGGGGGAGAATGGGGATGGCGAGGGTCATCGCCGTCATCGTCGACGTGGTGGGGACGATGATGGGATAAGAATGGGGACATGGACGTGGACTGAGACGGAGATGAGGATGAGGGTGGGGGTGTTGTCGTCGCCGCGCTGTGCCGGTTGACGCAGCGTGATGGCGTCGTTGTCATCTTTGTCCTTCGTCTTCGTCGCGACATGGGATGTCGTCGTGTCAGTTGACACGTCGTGGCGCCGTGGTGTCGCATCGTGATAGTGGTGATGATGAGGATGAGGAGAGCACGCAGGTACTCACCATCGTTGCACCCCCGTCGCCACGCTGGGTTGTTTTTTTTTTTTTTTTGGATGAGCGATAAACATTATGTAGCAACTGGCTAACCTAGTCCTACATAATACACTAAGGCGGCAGTCGAGACTGCCGATCCGAGGAAATGCAGCTTACGCACGCCCCGTGGGGTGCGGGGCAGTGTGGGACTCTGAGCTGGTGGGACATCTCCGTCAAGCAGAGGGCCGTGGCAGCGTGATACCCACTAAAACCTCTAGTGAGCCAATATTGGCTGATGCGGTTCCAGGTGTGGTGGGTCCGGTAGGACATGAGGGGGATGAGCGGAGAGTGCGTTTGGGATGAGTGGATGGTGTCGAGGGTTTTACTGGTGGGACGGTAGGCTATTTTCATGAGTGGGTTGCATACTTGTTGTTCGGTCACTCATAGGCATCGGGTTGGGTCATGTTAGTAGGCGGGTTGTGGCCTGGCCTGGTCTGGTATGGGGGCCAGG
>JBBPOS010000244.1:0-41363 GCA_038091575.1 Leccinum subgranulosum
ATTGTGGAATGTGGCAGAGAGTGGTGATGCTGATGATGCCATGTCCATTCATTCTCCATTCTGCTCTGGAAATGACAGGAAGTGAGTTGTGCATTGTGGAATGTGGCAGAGAGTGGTGATGCTGATGATGCCATGTCCATTCATTCTCCATTCTGCTCTGGAAATGACAGGAAGTGAGTTGTGCATTGTGGAATGTGGCAGAGAGTGGTGATGCTGATGATGCCATGTCCATTCATTCTCCATTCTGGTCTGGAAATGACAGTTTGTGAGTTGTGCATTGTGGAATGTGGCAGAGAGTGGTGATGCTGATGATGCCATGTCCATTCATTCTCCATTCTGGTCTGGAAATGACAGTTGGTGAGTTGTGCATTGTGGAACGTGGCAGAGAGTGGTGATGCTGATGATGCCATGTCCATTCATTCTCCATTCTGGTCTGGAAATGACAGAGAGTGAGTTGTGCATTGTGGAATGTGGCAGAGAGTGTGATGCTGATGATGCCATGTCCATTCATTCTCCATTCTACTCTGGAAATGACAGTTTGTGAGTTGTGCATTGTGGAATGTGGCAGAGAGTGTGATGCTGATGATGCCATGTCCATTCATTCTCCATTCTGGTCTGGAAATGACAGAGAGTGAGTTGTGCATTGTGGAATGTGGCAGAGAGTGGTGATGTTGATGATGCCATGTCCATTCATTCTCCATTCTGCTCTGGAAATGACAGGAAGTGAGTTGTGCATTGTTGAATGTGGCAGAGAGTGGTGATGTTGATGATGCCCTGTCTATTCATTCTCTATTTTGGTCTGGAAATTGAAGTTTGTAAGTTTTGCAACATGAAATGATTTAGACAATTATAATTTGACTTGACTGTTTTATTTTAAATCATAGGATGTGGGTTATAGATTGTCTGACAATTTCTCACACAATGATTCAACAAAATTATTATTATTTTGCTTTTTCATTTTGTAGAATGTGTGTCACTCATTGTATTATTATCCATGCATGTTTTCAACTCCCTTTTATTCTGGTTTATTTAGCTGGTGAGCTTTTTATTGTTATCAGACAATATAATGATATTATATCTAACATTTATATTTATCTGTTTGTGTTTTATTATCACAGACTGTGCGTCATTTTTGTCATGAAAGTCATAATATCATTTCCATGTTCATTTTGAATGGTTATAGAATGTAAATATCCATATACAATTTAGTGAAGCATTATCATACTAATGATCTATAACTTGAATTCCTCACAGGAGGTAGGCAGTATATTGTTTGTTTTAATTGGACTCTTTTGTTTATTCTCTATTCCATAATTTCAGGCTGTAAGTTATTGTATATTCTTTGGCAACATCCATTGCACTCATTATATAAATATGGTGTTTCAAACATTCTTTTATTACTCGCAGGATGTAAGTTATTCACTATTATTGTGATACAATATTAATACCTGATTCCTAATCAAATAATAATATTTTATATCAATTCTAGGCTGTAAGTGTTCAATGTTTCAATTCAACATTGACCATAATATTTATTTATTTATAGACGGTGAATTTATTTTCATGATTTCATGGGTTTTGTTCACATATATATTTCAATTCACTGTGTTACTGTTAGATTATTCATAATCCAACAGTATGTAAATCAATTGTATTGTCTTTTGATTCTAATTTTTATTGTTCAGCCCTATGTTAACATTACTCAATCTTCTATTCTGAAGCCTCATAGTATTGTAAATTCCTCATTCATTTCATTTTGTATGAACATAAAATTGACAATCATAGACAAATCTGGGTACATGGCAGCAAATCCTTCTGACTAGTACTGGTATGTTCCTTTTTCTCTTCCAAATTATTTTTAGAAACTCAATACAAAATGGATTATAATTCAGATATGCTGCTCATTCTGGAGCATTCTTTCCATCTTTCCTATCAAAAGGATTCTCAACCAGTGCTATCTGCTGCTCAAAAGTACAAGGCATCAAACATACCCAAAAAGGTGAAATTAGTTATGAAGGGCATTTTTGATCACTATGGCAAAGCAACCAAAGAAGAAAAGGTAGAGATGATTATGAATGTCATTCTTCAGAATCGGATCAGTATGTTCAGCATATTTTTTTTTTCATCTACCAACCCTCTACTCTCAGCGATGTAATGAACTCCTTGTCTAGTATGGAAGTCAGAACATCAAGTTGTTTTGAAGAAGAAACATAGATGACAAAAGGGCACAGAAAGAATCTAAAGATAGTTGAAACAGCCAAGAATCTATTAAATAAACATCATTCATGTTGCATGCGTGTAAATTGGTTCATGAATGTAATTTTGTACATATGGAGACATGAAACTGGACCTTGGCAGTGTCTAGACTAAGCATATGTATTCTACTGTCTACATTCCATCCCAATTTACATGTCCAAAGCCATTTGGAAGTTTTTGCAGTCTTGCTTCAAGGTCCTGGCACTATTGTCTTTGTGTCACCAATTCACCATCTTGCCCATCTTGCCTGCTGCTCCATAAATGGCACTGGTATATGTCTGCATCTACCAGTGGCTCTGCATGTATGCCTTCTGATTCTGCATTCAGATTTGGACCTGTGGTTGTGACAACTGCAGCATCATTTATTCCACTTTAGTCTTTCCCCCAAAGGTCTGTGTGATGACAGGTCATTATGATCCCTTGATTCACCTACCAGTAACCACATCCCTCTTATCTGCACCAAGCTTAGGGTTTGTGTCAACAATTTGAGCAAAGAACAGGTGATTTATTTCAGATCAAACAAAGGCCCTAGTCATGTCTACTGGCCAGTATTATTCCAGATGCATCTTTGTTGAACAGCCTTCCCAGGGATTTCACTAGAGAGATGCTTTAAGCACCTTGATGCTGAGAGATGCAGTTTGTCTGATGCCCAGCAGCCATCCAAACAAGTCAAGTTTATTGAACAACCTTGGGAATTTATCATCTCTTCACTATGAGCATCTCAATCATCAAAGAGAAAGCTGCCTCAGGCTGTCTGATGCTAGATGGCCATCCTAGATTCCTAACAAGCCAGCTCTGTTGAACAACCTTGGCCCTTGGGGAACACATTCAATATACATTTTGAGTAAGCAGCAGGCTGCTGCAGCATTGCACTACACCATCCAGAATCTCTGGGACTCTAGCCTAGGTGTTACTCACTTCTTGGGTCCCTCCTTATATTCATTTTGGTAGATACTGTAGATAAATTATTTGATGACCATTTGTAACATACATACCTCTGTTTCATTGGATTTTTTGTTCAGACGTAGATCATTTTGCTTGGCTTAGCATACATAATATTTATACCCTCATCTTCATAGTTTTTTTTTCTTCCAATCTAGTTGGTGACCTTGACAACTCACGCTGACAATTTTCATTTCATTATTCTTATAACAGTGGTTAGGTTAAGAAAGAAAATGTCGATGAGTCGTCTGCACCGAGAAAACAAATCGACCCGCTCGGGCATCAGCACGTCTTTTGCCCGATTACTTCTTCTTCTTCTTCTTTGCACCACCACTGGCACCTGCACCACCCCTCTTTCCCTTCTGTTTCGTCTGCGCGAACCCACCGGTGTCTTCCTGCTTGTCCTCTCCCGGCGCATCCGTCAGGTTCTCCATAGTCGACTGCTCCACTGCCGATACTGGCGGTTCCTCCTGCGGTGCACTGGGTGTCGGCATGGGCTCAGGAGGTTGTTCTGGTTCTGGCATGGGCTCTACTGGCGGCGCTCCCTCCGTGGTCGCTCCTTCGGCAGACCCCACCGGGGCAAGGCACGAAGAAGGGCTTTTCCTCGGTCTCGCTCGTACCTGTGCTTTCCCCCCATCCTTTGGTACCGCCTGGCGGCTGCGACTTGCTCTTGATCCAGCGAAGCATCCCTCTCTAAACCCCAGTCCACACCTCCGCCTGTATCGCCCCATTCCCCACTGGTCGTCCCCTCCTTTTCCAACGCGTCCAACTCGATATCCTGCTGCACATCCGCACCCCTGCCGAGCCCAAAGATGGACCCACCCGTGGCCGCACCAAGACCCAGGCCCAGACCTACACTTGTAAACAACGTATTGAGGCTCAGACCGCCTGAAAAGGAGGACCGTGACGGCGGCAAGGGGAACGACCATCCATCTGTCCCCGGTCCCTTGTCGTTGTCGTTGTCGTCCGCAGTCACGACGGTGTTGAAGCTACCCTTGTTCTTCTTGCCCTTGCCCTCGCTCCGAGTCGCGAACCCAAACGACGACATGAGTCGACTTGGCAGCGGTAACTTGTGAACCGGACACCGTCTGCGCGGTGTTCGAGGCCGTCGTTCCCCGATCACCAAACGTACCCCCACTCCCGGTCGTCGTTCCCCAACCACCAACCACCGCCATCGTCTCCGTAGCTGTCGTCGAACTGATCGTCGTCGTAGCCTCGGCCATGGTAGCCATCTCACTGACATCGAGGCTTTCGGATGATGTCTGTTGCACCTCGGACGACTCGAGTTTCTGTTCCATCTCCTTCTCGAACGCTTCCGTCGTGACGCTCGTCTCAGGGGTGATAACCTCGGACACCAGTTGATCGGGCGGGACCGTGTCCGCGGGCGTGTGTCCCAGTGCTGGGCCTTCTGGTTGCACGACGTCCCCTTGCACGTGGGCCATGTTGACGGCCAGTTCCACCGTCTCCTTCACCTCTCGCCCAACGCTGTCGTGGTCGATTCGGGCTTGGTTGGCTCAGGGAATTCGGTCTGGGGCTTTGTAGGGCCCATGGATCGCGTTGTAGACGGGAAAGGAAAGGCAGCGGGGGTGATGGCCTTGGACTGCGACCCCCAGACAGAGTTGAGCTCATTCAAGTTAGTGAGCTGCCCTGGACTTTTGCCAACCGTTGTGTCGGCGAGGTCTATTGGCGAGGTCAATTTGTTCGTATCATTCATTCCTTTCTTGCCCTGTTGTAGTGGAGGGGGAGCAGCAGCAGCAGCAGCTGCCGCTGCCACCTCTTCAGTCGCGATCCTCTCTTGCTCAGCCCTTTCCCACTCGGCCCCCTCTCTCAGCCCTTTCCACAGCTTCTCTCTGGGTCCTCTCCCGTTCAATCCGTTCAATCCGTTCCCTTTCGATCCTTTCCCTCTCAACTTTCTCGCGCTCGATTCTCTCCCTCTCGAGCCTCTCCCTCTGAGCTGCCACCCTCTCCCTATCAGCCCGATCTCTCTCCATCGCCGCCTGCTCTCTGTCGGCCGCCTCCTTCGCTCGCTTCTCCCTCTCCGACTCCCGGGACTGCGACGCATGCGAACTCGAGAGCTTGAACGCCGCAGAGACCTTGCGGTCGCGCTCAACGTGTATCGTGGATGAGGAGATGCACGAGGCAGAGCTAGAAGCTGTGCGTTCGCGCTCATACTCTCACGTGGCGCACTCGGAGGGTATGGACTGTTGATGGCCATACGAGTGCGAGTGTGAGTGCGAGTGTGCATGCGCCTGGGCCTGAGGTGGCGGTGGTGGCGGTGGTGGTGGCTGTGGCCAAGGCGACTGCACCTGAGATTGGTGATGAGATTGCGATCGACGGGATACCGATTGTTGGGACGAGGATATGCGATTGTGACCTACCGCGTGCATGGACACTGCATCGAGTCGACCTAAAGAAGACCCTCGACCCTGCGGAGTCTTCGTCCCGGAGCCGACAGAATCCTGAGAGTGCGTGCGGGAGGGTGCAACTGATGCTGGGCGGGACGGGGCTCGCGACACGGAGCAAGAGGGGCCAAAGTCGTCCTCGGAGTGGGTATCGGGTTCATCTTCGTTGGCACGGTGACCGTTTTCACTGTACACGATGGACGCAGGGCCACTGTTGAGAGAAGAGAGGGTCAGTACAATGGGAAACACAACAATGGCGACTGAACGGGGGCTCACTTGATGAGATGAAACGATCAATTAAAAATGCGGCGTCGAACAGAATGACCACAAACGTTATCGTTCCATTTGATGTGTGCCTTGAACTCTGTCAGGCAGAAATGGATCTCGACGCTGAAGACGATGGTCCAGTAGGTCTTACCGTTCCAACCTGACTTCATTGAGCGGCGAGAGATCCGCGCAGACAACACATAGGGTGGAGTATTCTTCTGAAAAGGCTGACGTTAGCTGTGAGAGACGGACGTCATTCATCAAGATTCTCGCCATGAAGCCAAAGGATCTACGGAGGGATTGTATCGCCGCCGCGATAACACCACATATCTCCACCTCAAACACGGACAGGGTGGATAGGTTCGTCAGTTTGTGAAGACAGTGGATTCCTTCACTTTCACGCTCTGTGGCAGCGGATGATAATGATTAGAAGGACGGAAGACAGAATGGAAGGCCGTACTCTTACAAGAATGCAATCCAACGCGTCAGGAAGAAGCTTCGCTTGAAGTCTCGCACAGTCGCTCCATTCGAGCAACGTGTGTTCGGGATTGTTGGGATCAAACTCGCGCAGATATTGATATTCCACGCCATACAGAACTTTGACATTCTAACCGAGACGCCGTGGTGATCACAGTAGAAGCCAAGGGCTCCCTCCGCCAAAGCCTTTGATCTAAAACAGGAAATCATTGAGTATCGCACTTTGATCGATCAAAACTGCGGTAGCCAATGAGAGACATTCACGTTTGATTGTCAGGCTGGCTGACGGTGATCTTCAGGGGTGCTAGGCGATCTTGGAGCTGGGTAAATAGCCATGGGCTAGCAGCGAATCCTCCCGCCAGCCAACACGGACTGCCGAAAATGGAGAGGTGTAACTCCAAATAGCATGTGGATATACCTACTTGTCTCGTCGAATCGTTTGGTGATATGTTCTACGGAATCGGCAGTTCCAGATCTGGAGTTTTTGAGTTTGTCCGTCCATGTATGTTTATGAGGAGGATTAGTGAGCCATACCTACTAAGAACTCTATCGCCCACCGACTGACGAACACCGATCCTGCAAACTTGAATATACCTGCCAAGCCCGATTTAGAAAGATGGATGACGCATCAGGGGGAGAAACGAACAGTCTGGCGGTGCGACTTCCTCGATGACGAGCGGATTCGTGCCCCGCATTGCGTAAGAGCTGATATTAAGCCTGAGGGGTACCACCGCCTGCCACGAGAAAGCGGTGCCAGGATGGATTCTAAGGTCAAGGAGATGAGTGTGATTTCACGACTCGCAGGAAGTCCCACGTACGGTCGGAAAGGACTCGGACATCGGCCGCAAGTCCACTCTGGACGCAGGCGTGGAGACTGGCTTTGCCCGGGCGCGACCCTCGTCTGTGTCGGGAATGAGACCGCCATAAACAGCGGCACGACGCATCCTGGTTTGTTGTGCGCCCTCCCAGCCGTTGGGATGACTGAGGACGAACTCGATGGAGTGTTCGACAGGGCTGCCAGAGGGCCTTCAGTTGCCATGGGTATCGATGATGAAGCTACGAGTGCAGCGGAAGAGGTGTCGGAGAAAGTGGCCGAACACGTCTACGGCGGATTTGTGGCACGGAAGGGGGCTGAGGCGCATTCCGTTCATGTTGAGCTTCATGGACTTTAGACGCATACGCAGTTTGAACCTGTCCAGAGAGGTCGGTGTAGGACGCGACGCGATAAGACGAACGCAGCCATCGTCCTCTGCCTGTGAAGCGACGGACGGGTTGTCGGTCTCCGCGCTTGCTGTCATGACTGTTCCGTCTCTGTCATAGTAGAGACTCGAGGGGATCTTGCTGTTCCCCGCAACCTGGGTGATGGGTTGAACTGGTTGTTAAGGAGACGGGAGACATACCAAGTGACGCCGTGGATTCTAGGTATATCGCCTGGCTCAATGATGGCGTAGGACACGTCGGACAGAGCCTGAGAGAGTAGGGCTTGCGCGTGTCAGGAGTTGGTAGGTTTCCGTTTTGGAAGAGTCCATTTTCTTGGAGCCTTTTTTGAGCACGAACTTGAAAAAGCATCAGACACCAGTGTGTGTGTCATAGTACTTTAACTCATCCAGATGCCATGGCCCTAGGACGCCCAACAAGGGCAAAAACGCCAACGCGCTCAAGGACTCCCGGAAGCAAGCCTGAGAGCGGCTCGAATCTCGATCGCAAAAAACGCAGGGCAAACCATTTCTCACTTCGCAAAAGTCGTTCGTACGACAAGATTTGTGAATGTCCTGCTGCTCGACACATCCCATTCGACCGACCCTCTGCTGCATCTAATCCCAACACAGGTTCGTTTAATTATCTCTTCCCCGTCCCATCATCTATGATATCCTCGTGCCCGTTCATTAACCGTTCTAACACATTGACCCCTCAAGGACCTCGATCGAGCTGTCCAACATCATATCTCCACCCCGTCCAAACCTTCCCAAGGTTTGCATTCTCGCCTATCCATGCCCACTGTACCCGTCAACACCGACCCTGGACCTCGTTCCCCTCGAATACCTCTCTCGCCAACCCTCCCAAACGGATTCATCTCCAAAGAACATCGAGAGGCTACCCTCCGAGAGCGCGGTCTCCGCCCCGGGCCTCCTCGCAAATATTTGAACAAGCAAGAATGTGAGGCAGACGAACGTCTCGGCACTGTTCCCTTGCCTTCTAGCTGCATCGATGTAAACGGCCTAAGCGAAGCCGAATGGCTCAAGGCAACCTGGTTAGCCAAGAACTGTTCATCAAACAGCGCCAATTCGGATCTTGCACCCTCGACTACCCCGCACTTGGAGGACAGGGCAACCCGTCCCCTGTCCACCCCACCTTCCCTGGGCAGACCTTCCATTTCCAGTTCTGTCCCTCCATTGTCAGCCTCTTCAGTTCTCGAGGTTCTGCACGAGGACCCCTCGGAACAAGCACCGATTACCCCTGCCCTGGTATCGCCAGCCAACGTACCCATAGTCGTATCTAGTTCCAATCGACTGTTCTCCTTCTTCACTCGTATTCTCGGACAGCCCTATCTCGTGTACTTTTTCCTCCCTCTGTCCAGGGTCCGCAGCAGAGCCGCAATCGCAGTCGGACCATTCCCGTCTCCTCGAGAATGGCGAAAACCGTCGCGGTCGCAGGAGCATATCAGGTGGTAGTCCACGCAGGATGGGGTCATCGCTATCAAGGGTCGGATCCCGATCCATCTCTAACATCCGTCGTTCCGTAGTGAGCTCTCTCGGGTTGCCCAGCACACACTCTTCTACAGCCTGAGATCCCCCTCCTTCTCCAACCCTCCAGGCACCGAGGACCGCGATTAGCCCCACTATACACAATATAGGAAGCTTTATCAGGGAGGCAAGGGGCATTGCAGATGCCGAAGGTCGCATGCACATCTCTCGATGGGAAGAGCGGAAATTCATATGCAACTGTTGCTCTCCAGAAGTAGTCTGCGTCTGCTTGTTAGCCGTTAGCTGTCCAGGCTGACAAGCATTCCGCGATGTCGCTCGCATTGCAATGCTCAGCTCAATTGAGATCAATATACGCTACTTGTCGTAATCTACCAAGACCGTCGCCTCACAACCTCGGAATCTTGTTCATCCCAGTCTGCAGTGTCTTCCTCGCCACCCCACTCGCCCATTCGATCGATCCCTCTTCTCCTCTGAACGCGTTCGAGAGGAAAAATAACAGTCCAAGACCCAGGTTCTCGATTTAGGTCGCTTTGGAAAATATCTCCTCGACCGAACCCCGATTGCGCGTCGGCGGAGTCTGTCAGCGTGGGCGACGAGGTCTGACTCGCTACAAATATTTGTACGAACAGTTTCTTAAAAAAAAAGTCCGAAATTGTGGCTTCAAGTTGAGGACGATGAAGTCGACGTGAATAAATATAAATATAAAGGTCTCAGAACAGGATAGAGACGCACGTTCCCACAGTGAAGAATGACGAGGACCATCTCGCGTCGTTGCACCTCGGACAGGTTGAGCTCTGCCAATCGATCGCAGGCGTCCAGATAGTCCTGAGAGAATTCAGAACGTAAGAATAAAGTCGGGCACCAAGCATAGTGCAAACGGTACTGCATATGTCGCTGCTCTTCGAGATGACAAAGATGCTCCGCTGAATAGCGGTGTTCATGCCCTGCTTCCGAGCGAGCTCCACGAGTGTTGTGTTGCCGACGTCTGCTGCGTCTCCGGCTTCGTGGATACATCACGCGGCGCCAACGAGCCACCATTTTCCCTTTGTTTCAACAGAACACAGGTCACTCAGCGACACCCGCAATGCTTCATGCGCCAGGACTGGCAAAGTTAGTCCGTGAGTGAGCCTGAGATGTTCAACGGACGAGGATGGCCGTGGCCGTGGACTCTCACCATGACGAGACCCGACAAAAACTGTTTCATGCGTTCGACGGCGTCGCCTCCCTGGTGTTGCGTCCCGCTCTTCTTGGTTTTGTTGTTCTTGAGATTGGTCAATGTCTCAATCATAAACTTGGTGCGCGAACTGGCGAGTCGCGTCAACGCGTGACGAGCAGTACTCGGAAGACGAATGATTTACCTTCAGAGTATTAGCCTGGTCTGCGATGCTCGATTGTGCCAGCGTGACGATGTCCTTGAGCGCCAAAGGATCGTCTTGCCGAAGTTGTTTCCCAGAACCTGTCAAAGTTGACTACAGCCGCTGGACAGGAGGAGTGTTTCATCGATCGGATTTTGGACGAACGGAGAATCGGGCGTGGGAAGCGGTACCTCGTGCGTTGGGTTGGTTACGGGCCGGAGGACGACGAATGGTTGTCGCGGAAAGAGCTGAAAGACTGCGAGGCGTTAGATCTTTGGGGATCCCGTTCACGTTCTTTTCCTGAGAGGGGAGGAGTGTAAGCCGTGGCTTACGACGACGTCATCACACTCATCACACGACGTCATCACCTTTCCTCCCTTCTACATATATATAGGCCTCTGATTGCTCCACATGTACCCATTCCCTCTTCTTCCTAAATACATACTCTCATCACGTTCTTGACTCGTCTGAGTGAGGCCTCGTGCCTACACTTTTTTTTGAACGTGATTACGCAAAGAGAAAGACTACTCGACTGCACTACGTACTGCGCAATATCAATATCTTCAACAGTTCGACCCGGAACTCTGAGAGCGTCTTTCCGGCGGATGTCGTACAAAATGATGCAGGAGATGACTTGGAAATTGTACAGCTCCGACAAGAGGACGAGGAGATTGGAACATTCCTTTCCCCGCTCCTCGAACTGGGCGGTCACGTCTGGAATATCGACTTCGTAATCTCGAAGATGGCGTTCGTAGGACGACACGACGTTCTGGACGGCAAACGCGACTGGGGCGATGAAGAGCTAGACTTAATATGCAGTCTCCGAAGGCGGCGGCGACTGTCCGCACCGAATTCGGAGCCGATCAATCTGTGCAGGCTAGAGATGAACGCAGCATGCAAGGCGACGAACGAATCGAGCGGCATCGCATGAGAAGATTCCGTTAATGATTAAGATAGTCGAGGTGGTTGTCGCGTCTGTGTGGCAATCAGAAGGGTCATTGTGTAGCTCAGCGGCGAGAGCAAATGCGAACCGTGCCGGCGATGCGTGCGATACACTTCTTCTACAGCATCCAGCACCGTTGGCATGTTTTGCTCGCTCATGCTGGGTACGGAAGGATGATGATATAAGAACGACACATCTGTTAATTCAGCCTACCGGTTGATCAGACCTTTGAGCTGGCGGGTGAGCTTTACGACGTCTTCTCCTTTGCTTTCTTCCTTCCTGAACCAGCCCAGGTGGAATGTATGGTTCTGTACATATCTTAGTACCATTGTTAGTTGATTGAAAAGGGATGATACCCAGTGATCGGGCGGATTCTGTATCCTCACTAGCCTCGTGATGGTATTGAGCTCGTCGTTCGCACCAAAACCCGGGCCAGTCCATTCATTCGTTCGTCAATTTCCACGCCCGACACCCAGTTTTAACCAGGGCCTAAGGTATTATCTGACCTTTTCAGCCAATGCTTTCGCTACGAGCTCAAACATCCTCGAGGCCTTGGTAAACGTCCGTCCGAGTCGTCAACGCAAAGTGTAACCGAGGCGAGATACTTAGTCAGCAAAATTGTACCTGTGTTTCAATTCCAGCCTCCACAACCCTTTAAGACTTTTGCTCACAGCGGAGAGTTACTCCTGGAGGATCTAGGGACTACGATGTGGTGCGTAGTAGTACTTACTACCCAGGGCTAGAATCTGATTCATCATCGATCATCATCTTCAACTACGGTATCCTTGTACTCCCAAAATATACATGCCCATCTCTTTTCGCGTGTATGCCTCATGAGGCTACTGCCCGCGTAGTCTCTTTTCTGGGGAACATAAAAGCAGAACAAGGTGGCCTGAAGATGAAAATATGCCCGACCGAAAGAACATTTCGCCTCATACCTGGCAACTTGGGTCCCCGGGCCGGGCCGGAGAGCGCACCTGCTCAAACGCATGAAGCGACGCGCAAAGAGAACGTCCCAAATCATCGTCCACATTCAGCAGTTCTACAACCGCTAAAATAATCAAGCTTTCGTGTACTCCAATATTTGCCGTACCATTACAATCAAATATTGTGAGAAAAAAAGTGCATAACATGCTGTAAACATTTCTAACGATATCAACTCCAAGAACAATTGTCCACACTGTCCCATCATCGTTTCTCCTTCACATAATAGTGCAGCATAAAGAAACTCGCCACCGTAAATGTTACGAAGAAAATGCCTAGCAACGAAATATTCGGCCACCAGAATGACTATGATGCCACCACGTATCAGTGTTGATTCAATAGACCAAGTCAGGGTGAACACACCTGTGCACGGAGGCCGAATATCGACAGAATCGTGGCTGCTGGCACATCCAGCTCGACACCGTACTGCGCATACATCCGTTAGTCGAGATGGCAATCGCTCGCCGACAGATCTTACTTTAATCTCTTTCAATTGAAGATACCGTAATTCGTTCACAGCGAGGGCCTCAAATGCAGCATGGAAGAACGAAATGGTGTGGAGCCATTGAAGGGCCGGCGTCACCGTCTCCCTGTTGATGAGTAGACCCGTAAAGAGGAGGCTACCGAATTACATTGGCACTAGAACCGATAAAGATAAATCGAACGCTCACTTGAACAACATGACCAACGTTCCGACCAAGCTCGCCAAGCTCGTATTCTTGAATGCGATGGACAATAATAGAATCACACTCGCAGTCGTCAAGTTGAATAATACCAGCGTGAGCATAAACTTCCAGAACGCGGGAACAGTGGCAACCAGCCCGACTAGCCCATACACGATACCTCCAAACAGAAGAGGTGGCACCAGACGCAATGGAAGGATATCAAAGAGGACCTATATCGAGAAGAGATCAACAGAAGGAAAGCACCAAGAGGAAGAACCTGCCTTGGACAAGAAATAGGTTATCGTAGAGTAGTATCCATTTGCTCTGGCAGGTAGCATCAGCATCGAGGCTTCCTCGATGACATCAGACGTACCTCTCCCGCATGAACAGAATCCTTTCATTTGCAAACAACCCCAAGCTTGACAGACATGAGAATCCGAATAGCGCGAGTGTGAAGAAGAATATTCCTGCGCATACAAACCCGTCAAATCATAAAACATCGGGCAATCCGAGCCAAGTACACACCAAGGCGATTCTGGAATCCTGCGATATCATTTCCAACGTTGTGGAAAAAGAGTCCACAGATCACTATCACAAGAGTTAGCATATGCGCAACAAGAACCTGAACGGCACCGTCGATGCCCAATGCAAACATGAACACGACACTCACAGGCCAATGCAACACTCCCAAAATAATGGGCAGTCAACAACGCCGGATCCCTGTACAAGTTCTTGAACGCCCTTCCACTCAGGATCCTGAACTGAGTAGTCCAGCTAGCACTGCGCCGCCCTCGCAACATTCGAGTTTCCCCAACAACATCACGCATCTCCGTCATGTCGACTCTTTCGCCACTGTCGTTTATCGTGCCGTTGGAGGGTAAAAAGCTCCCCTCAGCGTTACCAGAGGAAAGAGAACGTGCATTCAGTGAATGAACAGACTCGAATTCGGCCTGCATACGACGGGCAGTGGAACTCCTTTCATACGCAACGATGAGCTCGAGGAGCTTATCAGGTATGTCACGATTAGTAGGGCTGCTCCTTCCATTCCTGACAGCGTCGATAAGCTGTGATGTCTTTCGCTTGATCGTCGAACTGATGCTCTGGTGTTCGCTGGATGAAGACGGGACACGCGTCTGCAATTCGGTTGCATCGAGGTGGGGGGATGCAACCAAAAGAGCCCGTTCTTCGTCAGGACCATAGGAATTCGAGGAAGGCACGCGCGTTGCACTTGACGAAGGATCCCAAGGAGAGTCAGAGTCATTGGATTCACTGGCTGCGTTGACCGTCAAATCAACTGGAGGAATGGGTCAGACATGAATCAGTATGAACCAAAAATCAGTCGGTCGAACACCCGATTAAATGCAGTGAAAGGGGAGGAAGGCGCGAGAACTCACTCAAATAATCGGCCATATTATATCCGATAGGACATCCCTTCCCGATGCTCTCCAACCATTCTCCAACACCCTGGACTTCATCCTCAGCATGCTGGTCAACTCCACTAATCAATCGAGGAGTTGCGCTGGCACTCATAGGACCGGCCCACACACACCGACCTCTAGCCAACATAATCAGCTCGTCGAACAAGGCCACGATTCCACTTCGAGGTTGGTGGATAGTGAGAATGACAGTGCGGTTATAAGTCCGAGCAAGATTAGAAAGCGACTCGATAACGGATTGGGCATTGTACGAATCGAGACCTGGTTAGAGGGGTCCACATTGATCAGCATCACCACGATTGACATTGGTTTACTACGCACCACTAGTGGGCTCATCGAGGAGCAGGATAGAAGGGCTTGTGACCAGTTCACAAGCAATCGAGACACGTCTTTTCTCCCCTCCCGAGATTGAACGTTTGCCTACGTTGTGCATGGAAAGTCATGTGGGAAACAAGCAAATCGGAAGGACGAATAGCGAAGGAATAATCCCGTTCATGAGAGTCGGAACCGCACACAAGTTACAGCAACTCACCACTGCCACCGATTCTCCTGTCCATGATGCCCCTGATTCCCAGCTCCTCCAGTGTCCCATGCACTCTTGCAATCTTCTCGTCTTCTGACATCTCCCTCGGTAACCTCAATAATGCACTATACAAAACCGTCTCGTAAACCGTCAATGTTTCCATTAAGGTGTCCTCCTGATCAACGTATCCAGATACCCGTCGGACTTGAGAAGATGTTACAGGTCGACCGTTTACGAGGATCGTGCCGGTGACGGAGCCAACCTTGGAACGGTGTGCAAGGATATCAAGCAGAGAAGATTTGCCACTGCCAGATGCACCCATGATAGCAGTCAAGGTTCCCGGGTGTGCTACGCCACGTACGTCTTTCAAAACCTCCAGTCCGTTTGGAAGGGTATAAGAAAGTGATGAAAAGTGGACAGTGGCGGGCACATGCTCGGGGTGAGATGGTGGGTGCCTCGGGTCCGATGGGAGAGCAATACGTCCACTTTTGGGAGACGGGTGTATATGGCCAACATACCAAAGAGCTGTAAAATATAACCAATCAAAGTGGGTAAAGCACACCAAGATGGAATATCGTACCAGCAACGGTTAAAATAACGATCAAGCCAGCACCAGCACTGCTGAGGGCTATCCATTTCGTATTATCTGGCTTGGCCGGGCGCTACAGGTCCCAAATCACCAGTGAACCATTTAATTGAACACAAAGTCACGTGACACACATGATAACCAGGCACTTGAGAAAAATGCAAGCATTCTCCTCCTTCACAGTTCAATGTAATATAGGCGTCGCCAAAAATATCATTGATCAGCGAATTCATCGCCGGTTCTTCGAACCGGCAGCCTTGGGCCGTCTTGCAACTGAATTTTGCGGGTCCTCGGATTTCCTCAACCAGGAAATCCGAAATATCTTGTAGGGACACATGAGGATGAATCTCACAAAAATAGACAATTTCACCTACCGACGCTGCCGTCCTCCCCACATAAAAACCTGCCAGGTATGCACTTGCATTTGATCTTGTCGCAACTATACGAAGTGATGTTCGAATCGTAGCCTATTTCAGCCTGCGATGCGCAAGTGTCTAGAGCACAATAAAAAGACTCTTGCTGGGCTGTCCAGAACTGGAAAGAACACGACGAGGTCATATTGTCACAACTGAAAGTTACTTGGGGAGGTCGGTCCGGAAGCATGTCCAAAATCTTGCGATCTAACAACGGGATAGAGAGGGTGGGGAGCATAAAGAATAAAACAACGTACTGGTGATGTCGCACATTTGATGGTTGTTGAACACGGTCTCTCCACCCTTGTAGCAAGTCATGTTTGCTACTGTGTCGTCTCCAAGACCATCGCGAATGGCACCGGGAAGGGGAAAACCTACGCAAGCGTTGTCGGCCTTGCATACTGGAGAGATAGCTACAGTGAGCGATCGGACGGAAAAGGTGATGAGAAATAGTACCGTTGCAGTTGATACCTCCCCAGCCATCTTTGCATTCGCATGGGTCATCACCTCGAAGGATCCTATGGTCGCCATCCGCGAGGGAGTCACATTCTAGGCGCCGACATCAGCAGGGTCGGGGAGTGATAGCCAATAAAAAACGCACGGGGAGTGAGACAATCTATTCCACCCCAGCCAGGGGGACACTTGCATTGGCCGTCGTATTCGTTGCAATTACCGAACTGGCCGCAAGTGAACGCGGGGAGGAGGCAATTAAAGCAAGGAGGGCATTTGTCTAGAAAGGATGTTCAGCTATTTCCGTGGCCTTGAGGGAAAAGAAACGGACCTCTCAAGTCGGAAGAGGCCAATGGCTGGAACGGTGCGTCAATGGTCCGCGGGCGAATGGAGCTGTACGGGTTGCTTACGGAAATCAAGTTTGTGTTCCATGTGAGGTTCGAATGTGACCTTGCGGCGACTTGAAGTAAAGGAATGAGCAGCCAAGAGCAGAGCACTGCCGGTGCTCGTCGCATGTTAGCAAGCTCAGTGGGAGTCTCTGCGATGGAAACGCGCGCGTAGTTAGTGCATTGCATAACGTGGGAAATACCTGCCATTCTCGATTCTCCCCGCGGATACTACAATACAATTGAGCACCGGTTGCTCGTGCCGTGAAGACGACTTCACGCTGAGCTTCATGCCACAAGTTGGACGCGGCGATTTCTCCTTCATTTAGCAATCGATTGGATAACGCTTTCGACTCGGTCCACGTGTCTGCCTGCCAAGAACTTTGATCGTGCTTCTGATCCCTATCACCATATCATATATCACCACCAGTGGCGCGGCAACAAGACAGGTCACTATGATGTCAACATTTCGTCAACAAGCTCTAGATATTTATTCCGCGGAGTCTTACAATGGAATGGCCCATGCCCATGTGGTTCAAGACCACGATGTGAAGTTGAGTACAAGCATCGTAATATGTATGGACTCACAGCCTTTCTTTCCTCCGTTAGTTATCACATTGAACATGTGCACTCAGTGGCGCAGACTGGGGCTACAATCCGAGGCTTAAACTCTGTCATGGAACACCCATGCTCTTCCCCTTTTCTGTCTCAGTGGAAAGTTAAGCATATTATTGCGTTTCGACCCTGACTGAACACCGCGCCTCGGTGACGGCTACATACCAGTGGGGACCTGGGGACACGGCCCGCAAGGCCTTAATCTCGATGTCCACGATCCCCAAAGGCTTCTCCTAGGATCAGATGTGGCCGTAAGCGCTTTCGGGCTCGTGATCCCCGTTAATACCGGTACGGTTTTGGATTTGTTGGCTTGCGAAGCAAATTTCGTGAGGTGGTGAAAAAGCTACTCCTCGTCTGTGATATAAATTACCAATGGGAACAAGCCCCTCACTAACAAATTTCCATTCACTTTGTACGTCTAGATACTGTGCACGCTTCGCGGATTTTGACCTACGGATACATTTATCTCGTCGTCTGCAATGGACGAAATTTTTCTTTCTTATCTCCTCTCCATTGAAGCCAACTATGCAACCGAGATGTCTGGCGCTCCGATCACTTGGGTTCCTGGGAGAGAAGGCTTATTCAACCCACCCACTCCCTTCATTCCATCTGGTGTCACACCAATCAATGCCGTCAGCGCTGCTCTGCAGGTTGGACCTGGCTGGCTGGACTCCTCAGAATTGGCTGCTACAGGTGCGATTATTAACAACACTACGCAATTCACGCCAACCGTTCATCTTCTTCCCAGGTTATACTCCCCTTCCCCACCTCCCCGACACCTCTGCACGCACAACGATATCGACCTCCACACCTTCTCCCCTGGCCACCTGCAGACTTCGTGGCAGTACACCGTGCGATCGACCCCTTGATGGCACGCTGCCTTCTATAAGAAGGCATCTGTCTATGCACGGATATAGGCACCACGGGAGAGAGATGGTTGGATGTCCGTGGACAGGTTGTTCCGATAGGCTACAATGGATGAACGTCCCAAGACACATTCGATCCATCCATCTCGGCGTACGGACAAAATGTCCCAATTGCAAGAAATCCTTCACTCGGCCTTTGGGATTGGCAAAACATATTGCTTCCGAGAAGTGCTCTGTGGTAAGTAAGTTCCCGTTGTACCTCTGTAAGCATCGAATAACGTAGCTCTTAACAGACTCTATTGATGACACGGGCCGCATCGGGTTAAATGTTAAGGTGATGGATATAACTTGATCCTTGCCATTCAAGATCTTATTATTCTATTCACGAACGGACTATATGGACTTGGTCACAGAATCTGTAATATAAGCTTGTTAAAAATATTTTTGAGGCTGGTCGGGTAGTTCGTAGCTTCCAGTCGATATCCTAGTTTTACCATGCAAAAGGGAGCATTCTACGTAATAGATGACTGTCAGCTCCTATCATGCAGTGGGAGTTTCATCCTTGCCGATCCATTTCGCCGTGGAGGACGGACCCATCAAGCTCCTAGAAGGGCTAGATTGAGGCTGAGGCTACTGTGTACCTGTTCATTATTCCTCATCTAACAGAATCGTAGTGACGCGAGCGCCGGTCCCCAACTCCAGCATGCTTATTGTGTTTCCAACCGTTCGATCGCTGCTAGCACATGATGAACAGTGTCGACCAGAGGGGCTCGAAGCTCCTAGTTGCTTACATCGTTTTGCAGAGAGCTGCTCATTTGCGCCTGTGAAGATCCTCCCCACAAGTCGGGGATATCAACTGGCTACGCCCTACCAGCGATTTGATCGAGGTCATCCGATCCGTCACCGTGAAACAACATCCACTGGAAGCGAGCCGCTAGACTTGAATTGGTCCCATAGGTCCTTGACTCCCGAACCAGACGCAAGAATGTTGATGCACCTGAGTTCTGAGCTCAGAAGAAGATAACGTCATGAACAGACTCCAAGAGGAAGGTCGGGGAGTATTTATATCGTGATGTGGCAGGGCGATGGCGATATGACCCCGAGCACAACGGGTAACCAGGGCTCCAGAACACACTGGGAGTCAACGTACCTGATGCCCCCGGCCTAGGCTCCGACGGACGGACGGATCGGTATTATATCGCGCCCCAAGTCGCTAACCGCCATCAGTCAACTGAACCTATTCATGCCTCCGAAGAGTTCGCCCCGCCTCCTTAACGTATGTCAGGGTCGTAACGTTATCATTGAGTTGGCCTAAAATTTGATCAGAGTGCCGGATTGATCGATGGAAGGCCAATGGAAGAACATGGTGCCAAGGATTGCACCCACATGCACTGCGGGTGCCACATGTTCGTTCATATTTGACAACAAGAATCATTCTCTGATCCCGAGTCGTGCGTTTGATGCGGACAATATCAAGGGTTTAAATTCTACATTGAGCCCATTCAGTCTGGACTCTCGGTCAATTGATTCACAAGCGGATTGGATCGTACCAATAATGTATAGATTTATTTTATTCCTTTCGGGCATGGGCATTAGTTTGAGTCATGGGGGATCACCTAGTCAGCACGGAAGTAATTCCAAAGCCGATCTCGATGGAGGGGAGTGACTCGGATGGACCCTATATCCTTGTATCCGATATGGTTGCAGGTATAAGAAAGCTATGGGCTTGGAAGTCCTGCATCTTTAGGAATTCGACATGTATCAACCTACCTTCGATATACCATTGGCGGAAAATATCGTTCCTGGAACACATAATCCTTCCCTCACTTCCAGTCCTGATGCCAACTGGTGGACCATGCCCCTAGCGATCGAAGGTTTGGCCCCACCCGGTAAGACTGGTTTATACCAAAAAAAAAGACCTGTAGTGATGAGGTTCCCGTCTAGCAGGCGATCCACATGGAATGACTCACGAAAACTATGGTCAACAGAACCTATCTACAACGGAATTAGTGTTATCAAGTTTACCTGCTGTCCCTTTCGCTGTACCGCCCACCTGCAGAATTGCTAGTGGTCTGTATTGCACTCTACCGCTGGATGGTTCGATAGATTCCATTAACTTGCACCTTCGTATGCACGGTCACAAGCACAGGCAGCGTCAGCTTGTCCATTGCCCATGGACGGGGTGCTCCGAGACCCTCCAATGGATGAATATTCCGAGGCACATTCAGTCTATCCATTTGCGTGTTCGATTCACGTGTTTCAACTGCGGCAAGTCGTATGCTCGAGCCGATGTGTTAGCAAGGCATATCGCTTCACCAAAGTGTAACGGTAAGCGCCCATTCTCGTCAAAAATAAAAAAGGCTGACTACCGACGTTTAGGTTCTGTGTATGAAGAAGAGTAGATAACGGTCCTAGGTAGCATGAACACAACTGTGAATATCCCCCAACATGTATTCTGGCACTTATACGAATTTTTGACGCACCCACGAGTACTCGACGTTGAATATTGAAGTGCGATACAAGTTGAAGTGGATTTGATTACTTGCGTCAACAGACTGTCAAAGCACAGAACACTGCTAGACAATAAGTTTGCAATGGAAAACTTCGTTGGTCGTAGCGCAAAGTGACAAACAACCGACAATTGTCTGACGAGGAGTCACTCCATCAGCATATCAGTGCTATTCCAATGCAACCTACAACATGAAACACGATCCAAACCTCGGAACAAGACCGTCGACGATCAAAGTTGGGTTACAAATCAAGTCGGAGTTTTAATAGTTATCAATCCAACCTGGTTTTAGGCATGGCCCTTGTTTTCCGCAACCACCACTTTTCGGTCAGTGCAGGCCCATCTGTCGCTTGGTCGCTGCGGTCCACGCTAATCAGCCTTGGTCACAGCCTTAAAAGCCCTAAAAATATAAAAAACCCTTTAGAAAAAAGTAGTTGCCATTCTTCTCTTCTGTGAGTACACTCAATTCACTACCGAATTACGGGCCTCATCGTTCCTTGTCTGCAACGTGTTTTCTACCAGTCGCAAAAAAGCACTCAAAAGCAGTAACGACCCCCCACAAACCCAGAAAATCAAAAAAATGTCTTCTGTCGCCGAAGCTCCGATGGTTCAACCTGAGGCCGCTCCTGTTCTTCCCCTCCCGGCCCCCGCGCCCGCTCCCGCCTACAACCCTCCTCAGGCAGCCGTCAGCTCTTCCCCATCTGCGTCCCTCTATGTGGGTGAACTCGACCCCACTGTCACGGAGGCGATGCTCTTTGAGATCTTCAATATGATTGGCCCTGTGGCTAGGTACGTTTGGGACGTGGTGTGATGCCAGAAAGTCGCTGACCAGTGAAACTTGCCCTCAGCATCCGTGTCTGCCGCGATGCGGTTACTCGTCGCTCACTCGGTTATGCGTATGTAAATTACCTCAATACCAGCGATGGTACGTCATTAGACCAATATCACCTACCAATCATTCATGTGATTCAATAAGGCGAGCGTGCATTGGAGCAGCTCAACTACTCCCTTATTAAGAATCGCGCGTGGTAGGTCACGAGAGGTGCCTTTGCATCAGCTTCACCTAAATTTGCTGCAGTCGTATCATGTGGTCCCAGCGCGATCCTGCCTTGCGTAAGACTGGACAGGGCAATATCTTTATCAAGAATCTGGACGAGCAGATCGATAACAAGGTATTGGTTATATTGTGTCCGTTTTGGACTGCATTTGACATTCTGATAGGCTCTTCATGACACCTTTGCCGCTTTCGGCAACGTTCTTTCGTGCAAGGTGGCTACCGATGAACAAGGTCGCTCTAAAGGATATGGATTCGTTCATTACGAGACCGCTGAGGCCGCCGAGAGCGCTATCAAGGCTGTCAATGGTATGCTGCTGAACGACAAGAAGGTCTATGTCGGCTATCATGTCACGCGCAAGGTCAATCGTATGCTACTACGTGGTACAATTACTAATTTTTTGCAATGCAGGTGCGACAATCCAAGATGGATGAAATGAAGGCCCAGTTCACCAATCTATACATCAAGAATCTCGACACCGGCGTTACTCAGGACGAGTTCGAGAAGATGTTCGCCCAGTTTGGTAACGTCACCTCGGCGGTGGTACAGTTCGATGAAAGCGGAAACAGCAAGGGCTTCGGCTTCGTTAACTTCGAGACCCACGACGAAGCCCAGGCGGCTGTTGACGGTCTTCACGATATTGAAATCAACGGCAAGAAGCTGTTCGTTTCGCGTGCTCAAAAGAAGGCCGAGCGGGAGGAGGAGCTGCGCCGCTCTTACGAGCAAGCGAAGATGGAGAAGCTGAGCAAGTATGCTGGTGTCAACTTGTACATCAAGAACTTGGAGGACGATGTCGACGATGAGAAGCTTCGGACCGAGTTCGAGCCGTTTGGTGCTATCACAAGCTGCAAGGTCATGCGCGACGAGAAGGGGATATCAAAGGGCTTTGGTTTCGTCTGCTTCTCATCTCCAGACGAGGCTACCAAAGCGGTTGCTGAGATGAACAACAAGATGATTGGTTCGAAGCCCCTCTATGTTTCTCTCGCTCAGCGCCGCGAAGTCCGCCGTCAGCAATTGGAAAGCCAAATTGCTCAACGTAACCAGATCCGCATGCAGCAGGCAGCGTCAGCTGGTATTCCTGGCGGATACATCAACGGTCCCCTCTACTATCCTCCTGGTCCCAACGGATTCCCTCCTCAAGGTCGCAACATGATGGGATACGGTCAACCAGGAATGATGCCTCCTCGTCCTCGCTACCCCCCTACGGGAGGTCAGGTTCCCGGGATGCCTATTCCTCCTTATGGTGCCCCCCCTCCGCAGTACGGCATGCCAGGTTACCCTCGTGCGCCTCGGGTGCCCAGCTCTCGTGGACCCGGCGCATCCCCAACCAACCCGACTGTACCTATCCCGCGTGCTAACGGTCCTCCTCCAACGAACGGTGTTCCTCGTCCAGCTCCCCCTCCAGGCGCTCCTGCCACTCGTCCACCCCCAGCCGGAGCTCCAGCGCCGGGTGCCCGCGCTCAACAAGCATACAAACTTAATCCTCAAACCCGCAATGCAGTTCCTCCCGCGGCGGTGCCGCCTGTATCCGTTGCTCAGCCAGAGGTTGCTGTCCTCAGTCCTATCCAACTTGCGAGTGCTTCTCCTGTGGAACAGAAGCAGATGTTGGGTGAAGTCATCTATATGAAAATTCTCGCGTACGTTTCAGCCTTCTCCGATTGCACCGCGATGCTGATGATTTGCATAGTTCTCAACCCGACTTGGCTGGCAAAATCACTGGTATGCTTCTCGAGATGGACAATGCCGAATTAATACACCTTGTGGAATCCAACGAAGCTCTGAATGCCAAGGTTAGCGAAGCGCTTACTGTACTTAATGATTTCGCCAAGGAGGAAGCTGTGTGAGGTGTGGTGCTGAGGGGGATAGGGAAAAGTGTTAGGATGTGTGGGGTTCTTTTGAGCAGTGGTGGCTCGTCCTCTCTTTTATGTTTTCTACGTGCTTGCCGTACAGGTTGGATCATCCGCGACCTCTGCCTTTGCGCTGAGTGTCCGCTTCAAACTGGGTAATGGTGGTGGTCGTTCCTTTTTGTGTACTTCGAGAAGGAACAGAGGTTGATACAACTGCTTTCGCTACGGACTTGAGTGAGCCGTGAAGTAACTTGAACAACATTCTTTTTCTCCCACCCTCAATGAGCGGGTCAGTTGCAGACCTTTTACTTCTTGCGGTCAGTTGTACCCATGTCCTTCTCGCGCCATACACCAAGGTGGAGGAATCTTTCAACCTCCATGCCACCCACGACGTCTTGATGTATGGTGTGAGCCTTGGGAATCTACATAATGTGAGTTTCTTTTGTAACTCTAACATTCGATGGGCGACTCATGCTCTGCTGGATGATGTTCAAGTATGATCACAATGTCTTCCCTGGTGCCATTCCTCGCACCTTTGCGGGAAGCGTCTTACTCGCGTGGGTCACCGCACCGTTCGTGCATGCGGGCATCGCTCTGGGGATGATTACGTCCAAGTTTGACTTGCAGCTTGCTCGTATGTCTCTTTGATTTCGTTTTTCGTTCACACCTCACTGTGTGTTAGTGCGACTTGTGCTCGCTTTCTTAAACGCGATTGCGCTCATTCTCATCCGGCGGGCAGTGTCGACGCGTTTCGGGAGACAGACGAGTTGGTGGTTTGCGTTACTGACGTGTTCGCAATTTCATCTTCCGTTTTGGATGGGTCGGACGCTTCCAAACATGTTTGCGTTGCTGCCTGGTATAGCGCCCCCTTACTTTTGAAAACCGGTGCTAAAATGTCTCTCATAGTCAACCTCGCGTACCATATGCTGTACAACCGTGCACCAAAGTCTACGAAGGCTTCAAAACAATGTACAGACATAGCAGTCGCTTTGCTGACGTTCACGGCTGTCGTTTTCCGTGCCGAGTTGGCACTTTTGCTCGCCCTCCTCGCACTACAGCTTCTTGTCCAAGGTCATGTCACTTTCCTTGGCCTCGTCAAAGTCGGTTTATTGGCAGGCCTGGCGTCTGTAGGTTAGCCTTAACCCTAACCCTGAACATCATGGGAAATCGCTAAACGGCACATTTATTTTAGCATTCACTGTCACCGTCGATTCATATTTCTGGAATCAATGGCCAGTATGGCCGGAGCTCTACGGTCTTTACTTCAATGTTTATCTAGGCAAGAGTGCAGACTGGGGTGTAAGTATCCGAATTGCAGAGACAGATGTCCTGATATCCTCTCTAACCTGTTTGTGTCGCACAGACATCTCCCACGCATACCTACTTCACTGCATACCTTCCCAAACTTCTCCTTGGTGCCATCCCAATGGCGATTGTAGGTATCGCATATGATCACCGGATACGGACGATGCTTGTCGCTCCCTTCATGTTCGTGCTTGTGTTGAGCGCACTTGGACATAAGGAATGGCGCTTCATCATATATGTGGTGCCGCTTGTCAATATCGCTGCAGCCCGTGGTGCACGGTGGATGTGAGCGCAATTTTGCTTATACCCGTCATCTTCAGAATGTTGTACTGATCAATGCGATTGACAAAGGACGTCGCGCAAGAAGGGCTTCTTGTTCAAACACCTCGTTTTCCTCTGCGCACTGTTCTGGTTATGTCTGAACTTCGTTGCGACATTCATCTCTACGCAGGCATCAGTGGCAAACTATCCAGGCGGTGTAGCGCTGGCTGCGTTCAATCAAAGATACTCGGGACAGCAGAACGGTGAGTGACATTGCCTTTGTCTTGATCTCGTGTTTACGTAAATCATAGTTCACGTGCATATATCCAACCTCGCGGCCCAAACAGGCGCATCCTTATTTCTCCATGAATATGCCCTCCCTGTCGTGTCGGCGTTACCGTCATCGTCCGAGCCATCGTGGACATATAACAAGACGGAGTCGTTGACTCCATCGATGATCTCGTCTTCCACCTTCACCCACCTGATTGCCGAGTCTCCCGAGATGGCTGGCGATGATTGGGCGGTCGTCGAGGCTATACCGGGATTTAGTCGGTGGAGTTTGAATCCTGTTTTGTTGAGCAAGCTGAAGGGGGGGAAGTTGTGGGAGGTTCCGCTGGATCAGTGGCCTCGGGTGCTGAAGATGGAGATGAGCGATCAGCTTTGGATTCTAGAGAGACGTCGAACCGCCAAGTAGCAAAGAGTTGCTCCATATACTTGCATCTTTTACTGAGCCACCCGATGCGGACATTGTGGCACTTGTCACTCACCCGACTCTACTCCCTCTGCCGAGTTTCCTGGGAAGCAATCTTTGACGATGTCCTGCTGGATCTGTGGATGCAGAGATCAGCACCGGAGCAGCCAATTTTATCTTGTCTGGCAAGTGGCAGCAAGTCGTTCTCCTGATACTTCACAAATGCAGAATTTGTGAAATACTGGGCAGAATGCCTTGTGACCGAAAAAATTATCATGGAGGTCAATACCATCGACAGCTTCTGGCCAAACAGATGCTTTCCACATCCTCGATGAAATGGTTGGGTGGCAAGATGAAGATGAGCTGTCAACATGTCACCGCCGAGTTTATATACGCCGTCTGAGCGGATTTTCAAGTTGTCATGGTCACATCTTTGCATTGTTCTCCGGCTCCTTTCGAAGTTACTGGTGGCAGGAATAGCCGCATACTACGTCCGAACTTCAAAGGAAATCCCCTTTGGACTTTTTCTCCCGGATCAATCTGCTCATCTTTGCATTCCGGATCCGACGTTGGACGGTCGGATAACGACCTCAGGTTCGCTGCTTCGCAATAATTGGTCGACGTGCGACATGCATACACTCACAAATTTCATTTCATTCCGGTTTCAGTTCACTCTACATACACAGATGGAGATACTCATACTTGGCATGTCAATGTACACGCGATCGCGAAGCTGTCAGGAAACGGACCTTATCTTGTCTGCATCGCCCCACTGGCAGGGGTCGGGCAAGTCGGGTTGCGACTTTTCGTTGGCGCGCTCTACTAGTGGGGCCCTGAATATTCAAGCTTTGGTCCTTCCAGATTCTAGGCTCCGCTGCTTTCGAAACATGATAATATCACATGAATCCATTTTAGCATAAAGTTGGTGCTGGCAGTTGCAGGACTACATAAAGACTTGGTATCCCTGCTGGCACGCGCTAGCCTGAGACAGCATGGATTCGGATGCCCGCCTGTACTTTGCCCTTGGCATCTCCTTCCTGGCTGCAGGAATAACTGCGTATCACGTCCAAAGGAGATCACCCAGGCCCAATCTTCCTCCAGGCCCTCCCGGATGGCCCATTATAGGGAACGTATTCGATATGGCGAGTGCTGAGCCGTGGGTCGCATATAAGAAGCTTGGGGAGAAATATGGTGAGCAACCATCTCTTTCCTGTACTGTATGTTTATCTTTTTCTCTTCAGGTGACCTCGTCCATGTCCGCGTACTAACGCAAGATGTGATTATCTTGAATTCCTACGAAGCAATCAGGGATTTGTTTGAGATACGTTCCCAAAACTACTCCAATAGGCCCTACATACCTGCAAACGACGTGTCGGTCTTTTCCCGTGTTTTGGACTAAAGATCGCGTCTCTGACGAGTGTGCCAAAGGCTGGACATGAGCTGGAACACTGGATTTATGCCCTACGACGAGGAACGCAAGGCACAGAGGAAGATGTTTCAGCAAGCTCTCCGGCCCGAAGCCATCGCTTCGTACGACCCCATGCTCTCTGCAAAGACGCGGGAACTCCTCAAAAATCTCAGCGACAGCCCTGCCAATTTCGAGAAACACTTTAGAACGTTCGTAGTTTATAACCGTGATGGGCTGGCTATATGTGACTAAACTGGTCTCTAGGTACTCCACTGCGGTTGCGATGGCTGCTACCTACGACTACCATCCTGCTCCACAATCCGATCCGATGGTCACCAAGCTGAAAGAAATCGACGACATTCTCAACTACCTTGCAAATCCAGCGAGGTCTGCTGTTTTTGCCGCGTTCCCCTTGCGTCAGTTATCCAGAAACTCGGACCCAAAACATCACAGTTATATTAATGCTCCGATTTGCAGTGATGTATATACCTTCGTGGTTCCCCGGTGCGACCTGGCAGCGCACCGCAAAAGCGGGGCGGAAAGTGATCGACTGGTGGTTCACGGCTCCCCTCAAGTACGTGCAAGATAAGATGGTGTGTTTTCTCAAATATGGATGTACTTTAGCTGAATAATGTCCAGGCGGAGGGTTCGATTGCACCGTGCATCGTAGGGGACGCACTGTCTCGGATAGACGAAAAACAGGCTGACTCGGCAAATGTCATCCGACTCATCAGAGGGGTTGCAGCGACGTCTTTGTTCGGTGAGCAGTACATCTCGCGCGGATCCAAGTAGATGCCGGGCCTGATCATGCCGTTTGTCAGCTGCATCAGAGACGGTGAGCCCCCGCTGGTTCAACTACGGTTGAAACCCAACTGACAAGAATGACAGTCGGATTCGGTACTTCAGGTCTTTGTGCTCGCGATGGTGTTGTACCCAGAGGTACAGAAACGCGCACAAGAGGAAATCCGAGCTGTCGTAGGAACCGAAAGGCTTCCGCAAGCTACGGATAGGCCGAGCTTGCCTTATATCGACGCTGTCTTGAGAGAGACTCTGCGATGGCATCCCGTACTTCCCTTTTGTAAGTGCTTCGTTCTTGATGCGTGAGCTTGTACTTAGGGTGGTGTCGTGTGGAGCGATCGCCCGGAGCGCCATGAATGACGACGTCTATCAAGGGTACAACTTCCCCAAAGGTAGGTAGAAATGAGCGGAACAAGACTAAATGATCACTTATCACCTACACGCAACAGGCACCACGATACTCCCTAACGTTTGGCAAGTCCCAATATTGAGCACACTTCTTTTTTCCGACTTGACGAAAGCACAGGGCGATCGCGCACGACGAGACTAGATATCCCGAACCATCCAACTTCAATCCCAGCCGGTTCTTCGACGACCAGGGGAGTTTGAACGACGATACGGTACAATATCCTTTCGGGTTCGGAAAGCGAATCTGTGCGTCTGTGATGATACCGTCTTGTGTTTGATTAGTAACCCCCCTCCCCTTTGAAAGGCGCGGGCCGAGTCCTTGCAGACGCTTCCATGTGGCTCGCCTTCGCCAGGTTGCTTTCCGTGTTTTCGTTCGAAGCGCCTCTCGACGAAACGGGGAAACCTGTCAAGGTCGAACCCAAGTTTGTGATGGGGTTGACGTCGTGAGTGTTCCCGTTCCGAACGATCGTCGTTGGACGCTGACATACGTATCCCCTCAAGACACCCTGAGCATATTCCTGTTCGGATCTCTGTGCAATTTGGAGCACAAGAGTTTGCGGGTCTGTTGGGAACGGACTCGGATGATTGAACGAGGATGTGCTTTTCATGGCGGTCACCGTGACGGTCTCACTCGGGTTTCGATGATATATTGTATATACGTGTACTACTAACTTTCCTCGACGCCGGGCGAGAGAATCTGAAAAAGCAAAAACCTGAGCTTCAGGTGCGAGCGAGAAGGGGATGCACGAAGCTCGGATATCAATTTGCGCTAACGCTGGTCTGCTTTTACAGGCAGCAAAACAAGCAGTAAGCGACTGGCAAACTTTCACGACCAGTGATCAATTGATCAAATGGGTTGGAGAGATTACGTTCGTGTTGGCGGCACATCAAACAGAATCCAAGTTTTGATGGACGCCAAGCACAGCTGCCATTCGGCCGTGCGTATTGCGGCAAACTTGACAGTCTTCCTGTTCGTTTTCTTTCTCGACTCATCGAGAGATACGAGCCCGACGACAACGCACCACTGGCAAGAGTTTTGTAACTTAGCCCATAAATTGGAACCCACCACATATCTTTGTACCCTACTTCAGATCGTCCAGGATGCAAATGTTCTATTCCAGTAGATGAGCACGAGCAGGGGAATATAAATTACCAACCAAGTCAACTCCAGTTGATCCACGCCAACGGTCACGATCACCCAAGCAACAACGGCCCATCACGCGCACGTCCCCGATCCTCTGCATCCCTCTCCGCGTCGTCCTTCCTCCCTCCCCAACACCGCCCCGCCAGAGCCTTCACCCCGCCCACGACTCCCGCCACCACCCAGTTCCTTGCGCGCCAGATCGCATGTTCCCTAACATCGACGCGGTCCGGCCGCACGCGGTGCTCGCCGTCGACGATGACCGAGAGTGTCACGATGGTCGTGACGATCGCGGCGAGGGCCGTCGAGGCCGAGATCATGAACATGATGATCATTTGTAATTTTGCTGCTTGCTCGACGGAGGAGCCGCCGAGGATGGCACCGGTCATCATGCCGGGTATAGAGACGATGCCGATGACGCTGTGACAACAATAGCGGGAAGACGGCCACGGCCACGGGGATGGTGAGCTGTGGTGGATTGGTGAAGGAGAACATAGTGAAAGGGACGAACCTCATTTGGTTGATAGTTGGGGTGAGCGCTAGACGGAGAGCCTCGCGAGCGACGGGCAGGCATGCTTCGAAACGCGTGGCGCCGAATGCGAGGTATGTTTCGACCCTGTCTTGGTTCTCGCTGCGAGGATGTGGTCGTCAGACGCCGGTGTACATCGAAGGATGTACTGTACGGGGTACATACTATAGCTCCTTCAAGACGAAGGCGACTGCTACCACTACACCGGAGACGGTGTTCCCACACAACATGCCTACCATGGGAACTGCGTGTAGGAGGACAGTGAGTGAGACCACCCAGAGTATAAATGTATGAACGCACTGTACTGTTCGGGCGTCCAGAACGGTTCTACGGCCATTGCGTATCTGGCGCCAATGATGGAGACGGGTATAGTTGAGCCCAACATGGACACCAGGACCGATAGAAACTGTGTGCATCAATCATCAGTGCCGACACGAGTGTCTCGAATAACGAACATGAAGCACCATGTTATGGAAGCGTTTTTTAGACCTGTTTGCGACTACGAACGGTATGTCGGTGTTCGACGATACACCGATGGAGTGGATACGTACCAGTTTCGAACGTGCCCAAAAGGTTCAAGACAACTGTTTGGCACAACGTTCAGAGCATGCGAGTCGAGGGGGTTGCGAAGAACGCACATGCGATGGCTGCGACGGCCCATGGGTTTTCGGTCTCGAACACTCTTTGCAGGACCAAGCCCATAATGGCGAGCTGCACGATGCAGCGCAACGCCGAAGTGACGAGCGAGCTGCCAACGCCGAGATTGAGAGCAGAAGAAACGACTGCATTGAAGAGGATAAAGGCGAGACCGAGGCCAACGTTGACCCATGTCAGGTTGGTCGAGGGACCTGGTGGGGCGTCCATGAGAAAGAAGGTCAACTGTTCGGCCCGATATTATATAGAAGACTGGCCAATCAGGTTCGTCGCATTTCAATACGTCCTATCTACTCTGAGAAGCAAGAAGAGACTCGGGCTTGGCCTTTTTCCACCTGTCTGCACTAACCCGCATGATCTCTGGGAACCACTCTAGAAGGTTGCTCTCTCGCTCTCTCCCAAGAACCATCTCAGCCAGCGCCTTGCCACTCATCCACGCATGAACCATCCCTTCCCCGGTGTACCCAGCTGCAATCCATTCTCCGGGAGCAGCAGAGGCGAACGATCCTTGCTTTGACGGCCAACGTGTTTCTGGAGTATTCGCAGTCATCGAAGGCGACAAGCGACCGACCCAGGGAAGCATATCCACCGAGATACCAAGAATGCCACTCCAGGCCGCCTTGACGCGTCCCGCAGACCACTCGCCCGTGTCCCCCCCACGCGGTTGTCCCTCGCGCCCCCAGTTATCCTCGCCAAAGTATCTGGGCAAGATACCGCCGAGATACCCGCCAGCGCGCTTGCAATATGTGCTGTCGTCCGCGTTCGCCAATGCTTCGTACCCTTCGCTACCCTCCTTTGCAAATCCCTCTCCGAGCATGAACTCGTTTTCGCCATCTGGAAGCTGCGTGAGGTAATCGTAGCCGACAGCTTTTTCATAAAAGGTGAACGACCTCTGCAACGTTTCCCGGGACATGGATTTCCCGGGGCGTTGCACGGTCATGTTGCCGCGGAGTGGGATTATCTTGCCTCGCATGGGCTGTAATAATTGCGATGACCAGCCGTTCGTCGCATGGATGACATGACGCGTCTTGACCGATCCCTTTGGTGTGACAACCGTGTACAGTGAGTCCGACACTGCAGGTCCCGATATCGAGGTGCATGGAGTATTGGTACAAAGGAAGAAGCTACGGTTAATTCGGAATTTAGGTATACTGCGCAAAGTCTGAATTATAACCACATACTTGTCCCGGAATCGTTTTAACATTTTGGCAAGGATTCCAGTCACGAATCTGTATGGATGTATCGCCCCCGCTCCCGATGCGATACACCCAACGACGTCGGATGCTAGCTTGTACCTCTACACACTGTTTCGTCACAGGTGTTTCCTGGAGCAGCTGGGGCATACCTTGATCGCTTCCTCAGCCTCGTACACTTGATGATGAGATGCTTCAAACGGCAGCGCCAGCTGATAACCTTGCACCTTTGCTCTCGCCTTGGCAAACAGTTCTTGGTTATAAAACACATCGACGGTCTCGACCTCACGCCATTGAGATTCCTCCAGCACTTTTTCCTCTTCTGCTACGCGCCTCAGCTCATGGAGGTGGGCGAGACGAAACCTGATCATCTTTCGCGCGACGGCCTCCCCATGGTCTTCTCGCAAGAGTGCGTAGTCGTGATAGAGTGGAGGTGAAATGTGGCCGCCATTCCTATACAGCAGTTAGGGTCGCTCGGGGGACAGTAAATAGGGACGTACCTTCCTGTCGCACCAGAGCAAGCGTCCCTCGCTTCGAGCATGAGTAGCACGGGCGGCTGCCCGTCTTCGCGAGCTCGGTTCAGCAAGGCTCTGGCGACCGAAGTGCCCGTGATGCCGGACCCGATGACGACAACGTCCGCATACTGTGGTAGGTCGGAGTAGTGACGTGCGATAGGAGACGGTGGGGACATCCAAAACGAGCGAGTCGGGTTGTCGACCGGCAACCCTGGCTCTGCTAGGATGCGTTGCTTGAGCGCCTTGAGCGTGCGCACGCCGTCTGACAGTTCGGTGAAAACATGTCGAATGAGCGGAATGGTGTTGCCCATGGTCGTGGAAGAGTTTTGGAATCCAACGATGGTGTCAGCATCACCGTCTCGGACGTTGTAAGTAAGTATATGATGTAACAAGTGATGCCACAAACTCACTGAATGATATGGTTTCATCATGACGACGGAACCAGTCGCACCACACGACAGCTTCCCCACCTTTCTCCTCGACAACGAAGAACCCGTACTACGCGGTTATGCCTGACTCCACTCGCCCTCGCGGCCACGCTGTTCCACTTCCAAACGTGTCGCAGTCTTTCAACAACCTCGTGGGCGGGACCCGGGGAGCATTGTTACGTCTAAATTTAACAGGTTTTTTTTGGGCAACCACGGACGTCATAACGTTGGCAAGTAAATCCTTTTCGGACTCGCGTACATACCGCAAACCGTTACCGTTGCTGGCAGAAGAGAAGGAGGCCAGGGTGTTGAGCGTTCGATGACGGGGACTCATCAACGGATTTATGAATGGGTCAGGCAAGTACTTCCTTCCCACTTGTGTCAACGATGTTTCACATCATGGGCCATGAATAGTTCGACGTCCATTTTCGATTCACGCTTGTCTGATGCGGCATCGTTGTAGGGCAAAAATTGCGCAATACTAGAGATTATATCATAAACGAGGCCAATTTACTTACGTGTATGCCACGCAGCTAATCGATGAACACGATGAACACGGCAGGCTCCTTCTCTCCTCTTTCAAACCATCAACGATGCTCTATACAAACCATTCAGGTCCACACTGGAGCCAATCCAAGTCTAGACATACGTCGAGGAACGACTATCCTGAAGACGACGACGACGACAACCAATACTACTCCCCTCCTCGGAGTCCCTATCAACGACCGCCACCCCCGCTACAACAGCAAGCCCCTGCCTCGTCCAGACGTCGTGCTAACCCCGTCCCTCAGGATCCCAGTCACTTTTACCACCGCCATCGTGACGATCGGGACAGTGGATGGGGTGCACCCGGGCCCGCGTTGAATCCCGACCTATCACTCCACCCTCCCCGGCGCCAGACCTCCACGGCCACCAACAGCACGTCTGATTACGGCGTGCCGTTGACACGCACGCGCAGTCGTCGTGCCCGCAGCAGCTCCGCACCCAGGGCCGCTCGAAGCCAATCTTCCTCGCCCCGACGCCATGCTACCCCACTCCCCACGGCCCCGCCCGTTGTACAGCTCACCCTTAGCGAACGGGAGACTTTGGCGCGTCAGCGTCTCCAGTCCACATTCGAGACATACGTCTTCAACACCCTCCCCACCCATCTGCTCCGCATTGCGGACATGACGCTCGTCACCCGGAACGAGATATGGGAAGCGTTCAAGCCGCGGATCGAGTCCCTCTCGGATTCGCATCTCGCCAAGTTGTTGCTCGAACAGGACGAGCACGCCAGAATGCTGGGAGTTTCGGTGGTAGATCCAGACGTCATCGCTCCTTTTGTAAGTATACCGACTCATTCAAACGATTCAAAGATCCTGACTTGGTGCTGCTAAAGACGGAGTATATTCGATCTATGATCAGCTTCGCTATCTTTTCCCATCAGTGGGGTAACACCGAGCCCTTATTTCACGAACTACCCAGTAAGAGGCTCCAAGTCAGCAGAAGGCCATCTCCGAGCGCACCAGGGTACCAAAAACTGGTCAAATTCTGCGAAAAGGCGCGAACGGACTACGGGTGCGAGTATGTCTGGTCGGATACGTGCTGTATCAACAAGGAGAGCAGCACCGAGGTCGAAGAAGCTATCTTGTCGATGGGTGCCTGGTACTCGGAGGCGGGGATATGCATCGTTCATCTCGGAAATTCGTCGTCTCTTGAGGATTTCTTATCCGAGTCGTGGTTTACGCGAGGTTGGACTCTACAAGAGCTCCTCCTCGCACGCAAGATTCGGTTCTATGGGAAGAACTGGTCGCCCATCTGCCCCACAGTCGTAGAAGGCCGCAGAGAAGAACGTGCCCCAAGGGAGAGTCGCGAGAGTCGTGAGGATCAGCGCGTCAATGACAAGGACAACGACGCGGTCATCGCGGCTATCGCCAGAATGACAGGCATCCCCGAAGCCGACGTACGCAACTTTTCACCGAGTTGTACCCGTGTAGCCGAGAAGATGAGGTGGGCGGCACGGCGTACCACGTCGCGCATTGAGGATGCAGCCTACTCACTCCTCGGGCTCTTCGATGTCACCATACCGATCGCCTACGGCGAGGGCGCGCGCGCGTTTCACAAACTCGTGAGCGCGATCGCGGAGCAGTGCACCGACCCCGACTTTTTTGCGTGGACGGGTAAAGCATCAAAGTGGTCCCTCGCAATGCCGTCTGCGCCGCTGTGTTATGCGCCGCAAGCTTCCATTTCCATTCAAGCTTCTCAAACGTTCCAAGCATCCCCGAGAGCATCTTCCCAAGCAGCCCAGGCGCAGGGTCAAGGTCAGGGTCAGGGTCCGGGCGAGATGCTGATCGCGCCGTCGAACGTGGCGCTTGGCGACCCCGCGTACGCGCTCACGAAGCTGGGCGTGCGGGTCCGGCTCGTACTCGTACCCACGTACTGTGAGCAGCTCGAGCCGACGGATGCATACCACACACGGTTCATGCTCACGCCGGCGCTGGCGACGACGGCTCAGGAGCCCATCCAGGTATATCTGCCTCTCGGTGGTGCTGGTGTCTCTGGCACGGTGCAGCAGGAGCCGCGCGAGCGGTACGGTGATATCCAGCCTGGACGAGGACGGGAACGGGAGAGGGAGAGGGAGAGAGAGTTCGCACTCGGGGTGGTAGACTATGACGGGCGTGCTGGTCCGCCTGGCTATGCGGCGCTGCACGGGGGGCGTGCGCATCTGTGCTTGGTGCTCGAGCGGGAGCGGCGCGGGAGGGGGTGGGTGCGCGTAGCGAGGCCAGGTGTGGTAAGCGTGCGGTTCAAGTTTAGGGAGAGTGAACTATTGGCAGTCGAGAGCGTGTGTTTGCTGCACCGAGGAACGTAGGCTCGGGAGCACTGAGGTTCTGTTAGGATTGATCTCCGTGTGTATCTATGCTGGCTGAACATAGTAATCTAATCTAAATAATGGATGCATAATGGATGCTATGCCATGTAACAAATCAAAGTCGAGTGGTTAGAACTCGCGAGTGCGTACTGTGTGCATCATATTCTCACTGATAACTTGAAGAAGTGTACCACAGTATTCAGTTAGGATTGTGATTGTGATAAAACACAGCTACATAGAATAAATGCATGGTGCTTGCTGGAGGTCGCGGCTCAGCTGTTCAAGTTATAACTTCTGTCACAAGCATCACTGTGTTTGGAACAAAAACTGAGGGTTGTTAGCAGTACATTGATTCCTCAGAACATATAAGGATTCCTTGCTGTCAAAAGCCATTCTTATTCTCTCCATTTCTCTCCATTTCTTATCTATTTCTCCTTCTCTGAAACAACTTGATGTTATGACTCTTAGCCTTCAATAGGGGAAGTGACTCTATTCAGTTGCTGAAATAAAAGTAATTCATGAGCAACATATTATAAGATCTCTTTGACTCACCCATTCTATTACTCACCCATCCTATTATCAAGAATGACCTTTGTGATCATGTCCACTTTCTCCTCATTGGTTGCTTTGTGATACTGCTTGAAGATATCCTTCATGGCCAATTTCATTGTAGATGCTTTGTTTGATGCTTTGTACTTTCGAGCAGCAGACAGCACTGGTTGAGGATCTTTTTGATGGAAAAGATGGAAGGAGTGTTCTAGAATGAGCAGTATGGCTACATAGAGTGACAAAAGAATCACAGTTTACTGAGAAACCCTTTTTTAAAAAAGAAAGAAAACATACCAACACTCTTTTGAATCATCTGCTTCCATGTGCCAAGTCTATCCTATAATTTTATTGTGAATGTAACTGCCAGTTGATTATGATGACTCAGAACTCACCATGATGCTTGGTTTTAGAACATCCAATTCACTTGTGTCAATAAGAAACTTGAAAAAAAAAGTCAGATGTAGAGGTAACAGACATATTGGTAAATATACCTGATTCATCCTCATGGCCTAGCAATGTAATGAAGTAATTGTAAACATATTCAAAACCATCAACTCACCAGCTACCATTTCAAAAATATTAAGATTAACATGGAATTGTGCAATGTTCAGATTCAAAACTCACACTTTGCTATTTCCAGGACAACAGGGTGAAAATGGAATTATTAGTATTGACCTCTGGAGTCTGATATCCCACAATGTGGTACAACTCACAGTCTGTTGGAGAATGGACAATAAATCATCAGCATTGTGATTTTTACCAACAATTGAAATGCACAACTAACATCCTATAATTTAAAGTTCCAAGGCATCAAGAACAATATAACAGAGTATTCAATTGTGACAGCTTCAACTCACAGACTATGGTTATCAGGAAATGAATTATTAGTGGATTCAGCCACATACATTTATTCATGTAAGGTTCATCTTACCAAAATATGTGGAAACCATCTTGCCAGCCTTTGAAGCTCTACATTGTTCATATTGTGCACTGGGAGAAGTGAGGATTTATTTGTTCCATTGACAAAATCCACCATGCTTTCAAGTTAACAGATGTAAGCATCATTCTATATGGCATTGGATCACTCACTCTTGAACTGCATAACGAATGCAATCTGGTATGTTTGCTTTCTGGAAAGACACAAGTAGCAGTTGCAAAGCTTCCCCATTCAGAGCTCTTGCTGTGGTCCTCAGCAGGATATCACACCCCTCATTAGAGTGGTGCATCCCTTTCATGCATGTAAATTCCATGAACTGAACCATTAATAAGAAAGGACAATAAATACCTCCAAGCCGAACATAATTTTTTGGTGCATAGTTTAGTTGAGAGAGACGGCCCATGATATTAGCTTCTTCAAAAATTACATCAATGAGCTCATGTGCCTTTGCTACCATCTCCTCTCGTGGTAGCTTTCGATCAGCACTTGTTAGTCTGCTCATGGCTACTGACAATAGTGCATCGGATTTGGTGAATACCAGAATAACAGGAACTGAACATGCTTAAATTTAGGAAGACTGTAACAAAAACGAACTCACTATCTCTGGTATCACATTCATTAAAGAACATTTCCTCAGAACGTTGGATTGCTCGATTAAGTTTGTCCATTGGGACACAGTACCTGTCCAGAATACGTCATAGTGGTCAGTATAGTCCACCACATGGCTATACATCATGATATCACCATATTGCATGAATACGTTTCACGAGAAAAGTGGAACTTGCACGATCAGCAATAAACTCTTTCAATTGCTGAAATTCGTTTGCACTACCAGCCTCGAAGCCCCGCGAGTCATGAAAGACAAAGTTATTGTTGCCCCGGAAAATCAGTTCGTTGTTGATGTCGTGCTCCCCGCGCTAATGTGGGTTGTCATGCCTGACAACTCGCCTGATGTGCGATAATACCCACCCCCTTCGATCCCTCGACTTGGTTCCAATCAATCTAGTTACGTGAATTAATGTTTCACCAATCATCCGGCCAGAATCATACCTTGTTTCCCTCTCCATCGCAGATCTCCGGGTTTTCAGCAGTGTCACAGATCGCACGGAGAATGGTCGTCTTGCCAGCGTTTGCCCGCCCAATGATAAGGACCCTGAAACGGCGCCCAAATTTCGCTCGGATACTTTCGTAGCCGCTTAGACTTGCATCTTGTGTCGTCATCTCTGATGAGAGCATGTAGTGTATCAGTGAAGAATTGTAGAACTGAGAATCGAAGTGAGGGTGACAGTCGAGGGAGGGTGGGGGAAGTGGCTTGTCGAAGGCAGGAACCGCATCGATTAATCGCCGAATCTGACGTCCGCTTCCGGTAGGTCCAGCGGGACATACCGTCGAAACATACTCGTACCGAGTTAGTCAGTGCTAGATAGAGCAGAATTTCACTATTTTGATTTGACCGGCGTCTTCCGCAGGTCTAGCCTATGTCGGGTCCAGGAATAACGTCGAAAAAAAAAAATATTTATTCAACTACGGCCTGGCGTGACGCTCGTCACACTCCCGGCGTTTTCCACAGTCGTGAAGCACACTTCTAAGAGCACAGGTCACCGGTACAATACGGAAAAAAAGGGCATATTGAAGCCATAGACAACTTGAATGCATGCCATCCCGGCCAAACGTACTCTGTCGTAGTACAGTCTGGTTATCGGAATGAGTTGCCGCTAAAATTAAAACAGGGTGGGCATATGTACCCAAGAATTAAAGGTCGCAGTCCCACGGTACCGGTGTCAGTACTTTTTATTCATTGCTCGAGGAAGAGATAATAGTACTAAAGAAAAAGACCTTTCATCGAGTGGCACCACACCAAGGTTGAAAGTGCCTGGTAACGTGCAACTTGGACTGGCCCGATGATCGGATGATCTTTGGGAGCTTGCGCACCATTGCGCGTGTGGAGCCAAGATCCGGTCTGATAGCGCCTACGACGTGCGCTTGATGCCTCGTTTCCTTGGTTCCTTTCCTCAGGCTTTCAGATCTGAGTCTTGGGGGGGGGGGGGTCTGGTGGGTCAGCGGATATGCCACCACCCCTGGGTTTGGATCGGGAACGTGGAAAATCCATACACTAGCCTCCTAAATGCGAGATCATTTTGCTCCCAACGATTTTGGCAGTCCCTATCAGATATTTGAGACCGATAGAACCCTCTTAAAAGAGCCTTCAGCGATCGATTTCGGCTCTCATTGTAGTGAGTCCTTTTATAACTGTAGTTGAAATCGTGTACATGACCTTCTCCCCGCTCGTCGAAAAATCGCTCAGGCAGCGTCACTGCCAATTGCGTTACGTTAGCTTTGTAACGTAACACCGTGGGATTAGACTGGTCATTTTGCAAGCTCTGGTTGGCTCGGGTAAACCAAAGACAAGTACTTTCGTAATTCTAAGCGCTCACTGGCAATGAGTACTCATTGAGCGTGCCAAAGCGCTTACAAAAGATAAGTTTGGTCGCCTTCTGTAAGCCTCATGTCTGAGATCTGAACCCCCCAGCGGCTACAGTTGGGCGTTGGTTGTGGATTCCTGCCATCACCTCATCTCCAGTGTCCTTCCGCCTTTCTTGTATTCTATACCTCAGCTCTTGTCATGGCTACTACAGAAATCCTAACTGGTTCGATCTCGAACTCGAGTAGGAAGAACCTTATCGTGTGCATTGACGGCACATCCAACCAATTCGGCAGCAGTGTAATTGCTTCGTTTCACTGTCTAGTGCGTTCTTCTGGGCTCACTACTATGGTCAGCATACCAATGTGGCGAAACTATGTGAAGCTGTCGATTTGGAATCTCCTCGGAGAAAGCAACTTGTGCACTACTCCAGTGGAATTGGTACGCGTATGAAGGAAGCAGTCTCCGACATATTGGACAAGGCGGTTGCATGGTTCGTATATCCATTACATACACCTACTTTTGCAAGTGAACATTCGACGACAGGAGTGTAGATAAAAATATCAAAGAAGCGTATGGCTGGCTAGCAGAAAAATATGAAGAGGGGAGTGATATATTTCTCTTTGGTACTTCGAGCTCTTCTTCACAGCCTGAGCGAGTTGATGATACTGTCTCTAATAGGGTTCTCACGAGGTGCATATCAAGTCCGGGTTCTTGCAGGGATGATTCACGAGGTATGGAACCAATTGTTTGTCTTAGTCATCCTATAGACATGTACGTGGATCAGGTCGGGTTGATAAGGACACGAACGAAGGGACAGATCGACAGGTGAGTAGTTGTCTGGTGACTCGAACATACTTGGCATAGAGGTGCCATAGGGCCTACGGTTGCTACAAAGGAATTCAATCGGGGGCGCCCGAGGCGAGGTATATTGCTAGGAATTTCAAGAAAACATTTTGTTGGGGCGAGGACTTGACAATTCATTTCATCGGAGTCTGGTAACTCTTTGCACGGTCGGACAATGGCCGGAACTGATGTTGTTCTCTAGGGATACGGTCTCCTCTGTGGGGCTTAGTAGAGGGGATGTGTCCCTTCCGATGTCGTCAACTGCGCGTTTTATTCGACACGCGCTTGCTCTAGATGAGTGTAGGGTCAAATTTATGCCAGAGTATTTCCGAGAGACTAGCCTCAACATTGATGATGACCCGCTTAACGTTCGGCGTGCGCATTCATCTGGCGGCAGCCAGGATCATACTAGTAACATCAAGGAAGTCTGGTTTGCCGGTTGCCATTCGGACGTGTGGGTACCACCTTTCGAATTGCATTCGTCGTCATACTGATGCATTCCCTCAAGAGGTGGTTTGGACAGGGGAAAGAACCATCATGCCGGGAACATATCGTTGTTGTGGATGCATCGAGAAGCGGCCGACTGTGGTCTTGAGTTGCGCCCGACAGATATTACCTGGGGGCCAGACGATATTGACTTTGGCACCAAAAATTCAATGAGTGCTTTGTGGTATATCCCTGAATACATTGCCATGAAGCAACAAGTATCCTATCGTGGTTCCCGTAAGGAAGCTCAGCGGTGAGGCTT
>JBBPOS010000245.1:0-41209 GCA_038091575.1 Leccinum subgranulosum
TTTGTAAGATATATGAGTCATGATCAGTCAGCTGATCAGTAAGCAAGATAAGTATGAGTAATACTAATGAGTCATCATAGAAAATGAAAGAATAGTCTAGAAGTAAGTTCTAGACCGATGACATAAATAATCATGTAATCAAATGAATATGATTGTTTCAACAGTACTCACCAGGTGTCAGCGGGTTGATGTTATCGAACGTAGTGGTAAGAGAACAAGATGTTATTCTAACTCAGATGCTGGGTCTGAATCTTATATACAACAAAGAAAGATTATGTAATCTACTATAAACTAAGTCGTTATTATATAGTCATAGAGCGTTCAGAGCTACTAAATAGTGCTCATTCAACAGCACCCTTGCATGTCAATGGTATGCCTATATTGCTCTCTCCTTCTTCTGCTGCTCCTTGTAAAGGATGCACCTTGGGTAAAATGCATGAATGCACTTATGCAGACTCTTCCAAACATGCTACTCACCCTCTCGAGCTAGAAGCACCTGAGTCTAGAATGATCCAACTTTGTTGAATATGCTAAATTAAGCAAGGAGAATATGATCCCAGTTAAAACCGCTGGTCAAATGGTTTATGTTGTAGGAATAGGCAAATGCCTTATCAGATGGGAACACCAAGGAAAATCTCACGTATTCGAGATTGGCAAAATTGGTCACCTTCTCCATTCTGGAGTATGACTGGTATCTATGGGAAGATTACTTGCACATGGTGCTATAGTCTCAGGCGACCATCGCCATCTAACCTTACGATATGGAGACAGAAGCGTTCTTGCAACCTTCTTTCCAGGACACATTGCACCTGGAATGTATACCATCGAGGCACTACCTCTAGAAGGTGCCAGCTTCACCAAAGATATAACCTATGACATCCTCCATCGATGATTCGGACATCCGTCAAAAGACGTGATAAAACATGCTAAAAAGCAGATGGGATCCCTGATTCTATTCAAATCCCCTCTCAGGACACTATATGTCCAGGCTGCGCTTTAGGCAAAATGCCAAACAGGAGTTATCCTCCCACTGATCGACATGCTAAAGCACCTTTCAAGTTGATCCATTCGGATCTTAAATCCTTCTCCATCGAATCTTATCATAAGTTTTGATACATCATTGTTTTTTATGATGACTTTTCATCAAATGCATGGATGATCCCTTTGAAGAAAAAGAGCAATGCTGTTAAGGCAATCACAGATTGGCTGATGTATGTTGCCAATAGCTGCAACTCGCACATTAAATCATGATGTCAGATGCAGGAGGAGAATATAAGTCGAAACAATTCGATGATCTTCTCTGATCAATGGGAATCGAGGTTCATACCTTAGCTCCACACACCCATCAACAAAATGGCCAAGCCGAAAGGTTCATTCGGACCATGATGGACAAATCAGAGGCAATGCGCCATGAGGCATGCATCCCTGATAGTTGGTGGGAATTCTCAATTGCATACATAGTACACATATATAATCGTACACCAAAATGAAACAACAATTGGAAAACCCCTTATGAGTTGATCTATGGGTTCGCCCCTAGCATCACACATCTTTGCGTCTTTGGATGCACAGCATATGTATTCATCCCTGCCAAAACTCGAAAGGACAAGCTCGCCCCTAAATCCAAGCTCATGGTGTACCTGGGCATTGCCCCAGATAACATGGTGAAAGGAGTAAACTACATATTTATGCAATCCTCCAACAATGTAATCTTCACATCACCACACGCGTTATTCAATGAAACATGCTTCCCTAAATGTTCGAGCTCTAAAGCCCAACCGGCAGCCAGAAAGACGCCTACAACATCATCTCATCCAGGGGACATTCACATTCCTGATGATCCTACCGATGACAATTGTGCACCATCTTCACCACCTCCACTTCCATGAACTCCGCCTCCTGGATCTCCTACTCTGATGCCTCCTGCACCAAAGAAACAGCAGAAAGCACCTGGTCCACCTCTCCATCCAGCTGTTCCCAGATGATCTGAAAGACTTCGTCAAATGCCTGGCAATCTCCCCAATTCACCCATTCCTCCTACCCCATCTAGCACAGATAGCGAAGCAGAAGTGGAACGGCTAAGTCATGAAGGGGGAGCAGGATTAGCCACATTTCTAATGACGAAGGTGATACCCCAAGAGGCACACACTGCAGAACAAAAGCCTCTACGCGAGTGGACATTCAAGGACATAGAAACTCTCCTGCTTGATCAGTAAAAGGAGTGGAAGATTGCATGTCAAAATGAACTTGACATACTAAAGACATTGCATCTTTGAAATAGTGGACCTCCCAAGGGGGAGGAAAGTCATATCAAACAGATGGGTTTTCGATGTAAAACCTGATGGTCGCAAACGAGCCCGCCTTGTAGCTAAGGGCTTCTCCCAAGTTGAAGGAATAGACTTCGACCATATATTCTCACCGATCGTGTGATTCGAAACAGTGCGCTTAATGCTAGCACTTGCCACTCTAGAGAACTGGCATATCAAAGCTCTCGATATTAGAAGCGCCTAGCTATATGGCAAGCTCACTGAAGAGATTTACATGGCTCAACCCCATGGCTTTACAATCCCTGGTAAAGAGCACAAAGTGCTCTGCTTATTGCATGCCTTATATGGCCTAAAACAGGCAGGATTAACCTGGTGGGAAACTCTAAATGAGTCCATGAAAGAATTAGGCTTCGAAAGGTTAAAATCTGATGCCGGAATATTCCTTTATAGGAAGAAAGGCACAACAATAATTGTAGCCATTGTTTATGTGGACGACTCAATGTTCTGTGGCCCCACAAAGGCCATAGTCGATGAGGTTAAAGGCACTTTCATGCACAACTGGGAATGTAGAGACCTGGGGGAGGCTAAAGCCTTTCTCAATATGAGAATCAAACAAGACGGCCGCAAGATCTTTGTTACGACTGTCTCCTGAGTTCTCTCTATGTCTCTTTTCTCTCTCACTTTGCTTCACTTATCGTCTTTACTTTGTCTTCACTTTGTATCATAGATCTCTGGTGATTTCCCATCTTGTTTCACATCGCCGATGATTTGACATTCTCCTCTCCGAGTTATCCCTATCTCTATTCTTATCTTCTGACTCATGATGACGTCGTTGCTTCATCAGCTATCTGTCATCATTCTTCTTCTGACTCATAATGATGCCTTTGCTTCATCATCCATCTGTCATGTATGATTAATCCTCTGCAGCTTCTTACTCATCCATACTGCGGATGACGCATCCCTTCCTCGCGGTTCCATCGCATTCCATCTCTATAGTACTTAAGGACCGTCTTGTCATTTGTAAACCCTAAGCTAGAGCTACTTGGAATATCATCCAGTTCTCAGCCCACCCTCAAGTCCCTTTGTCCCTCAGTCCCTTTGATTCTCTGCCCTCTTGGGTGTGTCCTTAGTCCTTAGTCCTCGAGTGACGTGACTCTTCGTGAGCTCCTCCTCGATAAGTATACTTAGTCTTCGGGTCTCGCCAAAGTGTTACGCTTGCTCGGCCAATCCTTCGTCTTAGCCTTCGTCCTCCAAGTCTACATCCAACCCTATCTGGGCCAGCTGTAACAATCTTAATTGATCAATGCACTTATCTTGATAAAATACTCGAACGATTCGGCATGACAAATGCCAGGTCTGCATCCACATCTCTCCCACAAGGTTACTATCCACCTGCTTATAATAGGCCAGTCAACGTTGAACTCAAGTCGAAATTCCAACAAGTGATCGGTTCCCTGCTATACCTAACACTCGGAACATGCTCTGATATTGCTTATGCTGTAACTGCGCTCTCGAAGCATGCAGCACAACCTTCTCATGAACACCTCGATTGTGCACTTTATATATGCCGATATCTACTTGGGACTAGACATTACTCCCTTGTCTTTGATGGTGGTTCACAAGCTGGTCTTATAGCCTTTACCGATTCAGATTGGGCATCAGATCCCATCACATGCCAATCTCAGACAGGCTGGTTCTTAAAACTAGCAAATGGCATCTTCAGTTGGCAATCACGCCATCAAGAGAGAGTAGCTCACTCCTCCACTGAAGCAGAATATGTTGCCCTGTCAGATTGCAGCAAGCAAGTGATCTGGATCCGATTACTTCTGTCCGAACTAGGATACAAGTTAAAACCTATCCCCATCTGTGGAGATAACCAAGGATCAATCTTTATGGCCTTGAACCCTGTTACTGAAAAATGTAGCAAACATGTTGATATTCATTGGCATGCTATCAGGGACTTTGTCCATGAGAAGAAGATCGAACTATTCTTTGTTGAAGGGGTAGTCAATCCAGCCGACATGCTTACGAAGAATCTTGGTCATATCAAACTCGACCAATTCCGAAAGGATGTTGGATTAATATTCCACAACCAAGCACAAGAATAAGTGCTCATTACTACATACTACTTGCACTCAAAGAGGCAGCAAAGTATGGGGGAGTGTTGAATAAGCACTATTTAGTAGCTTTGAACACTCTATGACTATATAATAACGACTTAGTTTATAGTAGATTACATAATCTTTCTTTGTTGTATATAAGATTCAGACCCAGCGTCTGAGTTAGAATAACATCTTGTTCTCTTACCACTACATTCAATAACATCAACCCACTGACACCTGGTGAGTACCAGATTCTCTGTCTCTTGGGAGTCTACAGTTTCTACAGGTGCTTGTCATAATGTATTCTTCGAGAGGTGGCCAAAGCATTGATGCCACAGAGAGAAGTTATCCTCAGAGGTAAGGGAAGAGAGAACGTGTATGACTGGAGTAATTGTAGAAGACTGAAACCAGTGTAGGTTGTTCCTTGGAGATAAAGCAGATGCCTGTATCACCAATTTTCCCTTAGTGTTCCAAATGGAAGTCTGAATGCCTTTGATTTGGCACTTATAGCCTTGTGCTGTCAGCGTTGGTACTGAAAGGAGACAATATGTCACCTTTGGAGCATACCAAACTCCTTCTAAGACAATCGAAGGTAGGCTCTTCATTGACGTACGATGATCTTGCCAGGTCCATGAAGAGGAACCTTCTGACCATTAGTGACAACTGCATAGCAAACAGTGTCATCGAGATGAGCAAAGTCATCAAGATAAGGGCTAAGATGATCAGTGCATCCAGTATTGATCATTCAGTGGTTGTAGGCAAAGTCATTGGCAGAGTTCCCCCTAAGTGCAAAAGTACTTGAATAAAAGTAATCAAGTAGTATTGCCTGCTCGTCATCTAATCCAGAATTTAACATCTCTGCATGCCACGGATCTGGAAAAGGTTCTCTAGGTTCATAGACATGTAAGCCTTATGGGGCCTCTACTGGAGGTAAAACCATCTCAGTAGGTAGAGAAGCAGCAGCATCTACAAGATAATCAATAGCACCAAAAAAATGGCTAGAAACTAAACCTCCAAGCAAGATGGTGATCTTTGCTTTCTTCTTCATCTTCTTCTTTGTCCCTGTAGATGAGACTATGCTTTCTTCAGAAGGGACTCTCGCTGAAGAAGCAGGATTGAAAGGGCTGTGAAGGCCCTGCCATATCCATCCCAGTATCCTCATCTGCAGGCCAAGCCTTCGCAGGGTAGGTCTGATCAACCTGCATCTCCTCAATGTAAGAAGTCTTGGTGTCATCCACCGGCATGTAATTCTCTCCTTCTATCTGGTTTACAAAACCATTGATCTCAATCTCGTTGGCTCTAACAGGAGCCTTGTCCTTGTTCCAGTTGTTATACCATTCATGTTTCTGGTTCTTACCAGGATGTTTCGACTTATTAGTTGATTTCTTCTGATAGTTCGAAGAATCACCAGAGTTTGTTGTCTGGCTAGAAGAGTTTCCTCGATTCTGTCCATAATTCTGATCCACCCAATTGGCTTGAGGGGGACCACGACGAATAACAGTAGTCCTGTTAGCCTGTGAATTGGAATGAGGAGGAGGGTAAGAGGGTCCAGCACGTGTCTCACTGATCCTCAAAGTGAGGGGTGCAGTGGTGGACTTCTAAAGGTTGATTTCAGCAAGTACCATATTGGTGATCATATCCATAGTGAATTTAGTCTCATTGACCACAGAGTGGACAATGGCGAATCGAAGTGCATGGTAGTTGGATGGTAGGAGGGTGAGGGTGGGTATAGCTCAGAACAATTCAGGAAGATCTAGACCAGCAGTGGCAAGCTGTTGGAAGGACGAAGTAATGGAGGATAAATCCTCTGCTGCAGTCTTGGGTTGGATTCTCTTCAAGTTCTTGATGATTTCATGGAGAAGGAAGAAGCGACCAGCAATGCCTCCAGTTGCATAGAGACCTGCTAACTTGTCCCAGATTGCCTTAGCTCTAGACTCCTTTGCTGCTGTGGGGTAGTCATAGGAGACTAAGTTTAGATCTGAATCGTCGAGGATAGATGCAATAACACCAGTGCAGCACATATCAAGCGCAAGCCAGTAGCATTGGTCCTGACCAAGGCCATTTCCAGTGGTGGTAAACCCATTGTATGTGAGGGATCCATCCACAAACTGCCATAGGCCATAGGCACTAAGTGTGTTGCGGAGGCATGCAGACCAAGTAGGATAGTTCTTCTGTTTGAGAAGCTAGGGAATACAAGAAAGAAGAGAAGAGTCAATTTTGACATCTGAGGTAGTCAAAGTGGGAGCCATTGAAGCGAGTAAGGGAGGAGGTCTGCAATAAAGTTGTCAGTGAAAGTTGTTTCAAAAAGAAACTCAATATCAGAAGAAAGAGTGGGAATTCCTGTTCTCGAAGAGGATCCAGACAGACTAGGACTTTGCGTCATAGAGATGGCAATGTCTAAGCCGTCTTCTCTATGTCCCCATTTTCTTGTCCTATACTCCTTTCTCTGTAATTGTCTTCAAGATTGTCCTCCAAACTCTTTTATCTTCCAGAGAGCTATTTGATTGGCTTTCGGTACAGCTGGTTCATAGGTTCCAAGAGTCCATTGTTTTGTATGTCGATGATAGAAATATGTGTCTCCAGAATATGGTATGATCTCTAGACATTTCAAATGCTCAAAAGAAGTCTCCACAAAGTAATGTGGGTTGGGCATGGTATTGTCATAGAGAAATCCTGTGTTAAGGACCATATCTGGACTATCATGAGAACAATAAGGAAAAATCGTACAATATTGATCAATGGTACATGCTTCTAGAGCAGCCACTTGAGTATTGTAGTAATTTTCAACATAAGAAAACTGTATGAAACCTGGAAGAGGAAATAAAAGAGGGAGTTTTGAATGAAATAGAATGTCCAAAGCGCGTATGAAGATCTCGTCTTGCTCAGCCTTTTCAATAAGACTTTCCCGATCTGAGTCGTCCAGTTTCTCATCCAAGGCCTCTATATACATATTGCTGCAACTTGAAGCTCAACATGATTGTCAGCTAAGGCAGTGGCCTTGATATGTCATTGTAAATGATGAGTATGTCTAGCTACAGGGGTTTGCAGCTGCAAGAAATCCTGACGATGGAAGCAATCAAACTGTTGATTCCAATCAGCCTGAGTCATAGGATGATAAGGATGGAGATTATGGAAGGCAAGATTAGGATGTAGCGAAGCTTCAAGAAGGCTGTTGGCATTGCAAGGAAGGAACTGGTTGCAGTTGAGGATCTCGAAACCCTGATGGTGGACAAACAAAGGAGCAGTCCAATCGTTGACCAAGGTGGGGAAAGTGTATCCCGCACCCTCATAGGTAGAGCCTATGGTTTCGTACAGACCAGTGTACTGCCAAGAGTTGATGGTGTAGGCTGCTTCAGTCTCGATCGAACTAATTTGAAAAGAAATAGCTCGTCGGCCCACCTCAAAGGGTGGAAGGTGCCTCAAAGTATGAAGTGGAACTGGTGGAAGCAGTGGATGGTCTGCTTGAATGAAGGAATCAAGTTCCTCGACCACAACCTCGGCATGACCCACGATCTGAGTTGAAGGGACCGTCTCTTCTGAAAGGAGAGGGGGTTCTGGGAACGTCTAGCTGATGTGACGGTGGATTGCCTCATTGAGCACCACGATGTCCCCTGCCTCTAGGGGTCTGTGAAGCCGAGCCATCGCAAAGCTGTTGTGATGATGAGGAGGTTCCATGGTGCAATGAGCCTTGTTGCCTGTTGCGTATGCCATAATAATGAAGGAGAGTAAATGGACGAACTACGAGAGGAGTGGTGGAGCGATGTGGAGAAGGAGTAGTGCCTCAACGAAGAACAGTAGTATCTGCGTGATGAGGATGGTTCCGATTACAATATTCCCCTTGTTCAAGAGGATAGTTGCAAAGCGGACAAGGACAATGAAGGGGTTCAGGACGAGGGGCAGGAGCAGGAGTTGGTATGGGAGAAACCAAGAGAGGACGAGAGCTAGGAGCAGGAGATGGACCCACATAAGGAGGTGGTGGAGGAAGATTAACTGTTAAAGGTTTTTCTGGTCCTTCTCTGGGTAGAAAGTCATTGATTATTCTATAGTTTATGGTAAGCTCATAGTGCAAGTCCAAGAAGGGAATCCCGGCAAAAAGCTCAAGATAGAAACAATTTGTGTCAAGGATATAATCCAAGACAAGTCGTTCTCCTCTAGGGTATACCCAGAGGGCTCGGTCTCCAGTCCCAGTGGGCTGGATATCTCTCATTAAGAGAAGATAGATGGACACAACAGTCCCAATAATCTGGCTCAGAAAACCAGTCGCCCATCAGACTATTTGTCGAGGGGTAGACATCGTGATATCAATAGATGGCAAATGCCTCGGCGCTCTTAGTATAGAAAGGGTTAAAGCTCAGGGCTCATAACCTATCAAGATAGCAAGTCTTGATTGTGGGGTGCAGTACCCTTCTAAGGGAACTAAGAGAACAGTGGGAGATACTCACTGTATAGTCCTGAGGTAATGAACAAGGTTGAAGGTAGTTGCGAGAGTAAAGACTTGAGCAAGTAGCTTATGTGAGAGTAAGATGGAAGAATGAGTAGAAGACTCGTTATTATCCTAGAGTGATAGCTCTAGGTTTATACAGTATATGATACAGAGATGTTTATATCTATATATGTATTCTCCTATAAAAGGAAAATAGAGATAGAACTCCATAGAAGGTCATGGAAGGATGACGAAGACATGAGTCATCCACAGTAAGATACTGCTATCATCCAATGGCATTAAAGCCTTATCTAAGTGATGAGTAATATGCATAGCGTAAGTAAAGATAAGAGAGATAAGAGATAGTGAGTCATGAATGAGTCACGACTGAGTCACACTAGGTAACTAGTCAGTAATGTTAATGAAACGCTACTAGGAATCATGGTATGGAAACGAAATGAATCCATGATTCTCAACATAGGAAGTCAAATTCGATCTCACTGTAAATGCCGCTTTGCGCCATCAAACGGTTTTCCAGTTTCAGAGGTTATAAGGCGAGCAAATTCGGTCATCATTGTGTCATTGTTGGTTGCATTGTTGCAAGTGACATATCCAATCTAGTGGAATGAGTTTTGATAGTCAGGAAATATAACGGAGATCAATGGAGATCACATACCTTATGTACCACATCAAGACGCTTCACCACTTTGTACAATGCCTGTCCAAGACAAACACTGTTATGCAAGTTGTTGAGTTGAATGAATGCCAGAAGGCCTATTTGAAGGGTCCACATGTGCGGTGTGTTCTTTTTAATCCACAATGCAGTAACAGCAAAGTATCCATCTGTATTTGAAGCTTGCCATGCATCACAAGTCAGGTTGATCTGGCCTGCGACATCCTTGCCCTATTGATGATTAGTCAAATACCATGGAACGATATGGGTACTACTAGTACCACGTACAAAAAGTTTCTTTTGGAGTGAGAGGAGATCGATCTTGAATTTTTTGATAATGTGTTCATGAGTGCTTGTGCAACCGGGTTACTTGATCCTGCCATTGGGGGCGCAGGAGGCAATCTTGAGCATTTTTTGGAACTTTGGATGTTCTATTGCATGGATAGGCTGCCAAATCTATTAGCAAGAAATGACATCTCAGGTAAAATGAACTTTACCTGGTCTGTGGCAACCAGCCACTCTATAGCGACATTACACAAAGCAGAATCCGAGTACTGGATGATCATATCCACCGGTACAAGGTGGTTGTCCAGAGATACTTGCTGACTGATGCCGGTACCAGATGATGCAGCTCCAGGTTGTTGATGTGCTTCTTCCTCTCGGCGGCATTTTGAATCAATAGATAGCATAGAGGTGAACCCATTTTCAGCAGCCTACTGTTGATACTTGACTTCGTGGGCTGCTTGTTGGTGGCATCACAATGTCGTGGCCTCATTGATGAGGGCCACCTGCTTCTTAAACTGCTCACTGATACATCAAAGTTAATTAAAAAATGCAATGAAAAAAAAGAAGATAACATACCGGCATGCATTACAGTCCCGATATTTCTTGCTGTCCTTCAGATATGGAGCTGAAAACAGCGCTTCAACATCTTGAGTGCACTCTGCCTGTCCCTTCCTGGTTGGTTCATCTACATCAATGACTTCAATGTCCTTGAGCAGGCCATCAGACCCGGTGATGCCATCCAAAGCAGTTGGCTGTGAAACGGAAACACAATCCTTTCCTTGAAAGCATAAAAAATTGTCAGTAGGTTGACCTGGGCTTCTCAACCAATGAATTACCTTTCTTCTTTTTGGGTCGAGCCTCAGATTCGGGAGCCTTAGATTCAGATTCACCAGAGGACACAAGGGTTTTAGTGACAGCCTTGCGTTTTGCACAAGGTACCTCGTCACCATCAGGTGGCTGTGGCCATGTGGCTGCCTGTGCTTGTCGATGGGATGACAGCTCCAAATCAGCAGCGTTGTCAGGCTGTCAGTGCATCGAACACGTGATGAAGGTGCAGTGACACGTTTGGGCCGGCAAGGCTGTTCGTCAATGTCAGACATGCCGCCAATACATACTGTTTCGTAATAAGCAATCCAATGGGATTGGCAGAGGAAATGAAATTTTAAGGTTTTTCCTATCGACTCGCATACCATTTATAGGTAACAGTGTTTGCCGGTCAGGAACAGCCACTGGAGAATCTGGCTTTGGGGCTTTGTGGACCTGGCTTGGCTGGGCTGATGGCCTCACTAAATCCGAGGCCGAGCTTCAAGTCCCCACCAGCCCCCACTATTTAGTATTGGCTTGGCTTGGCCTGGCTATTGGGAGCGTGGCTTCACTGGCTGAGGGCTCACAGGCCAGGCCATGGCATCACTAATCTCAGCAATGTAATGAACACTCTTTCTAAGCATCTAAGAATCTGGTATGGAAGTTAGAACATCAAGTTGTTTTAAGAAAAACAGTAGATGACAAAAGAGCAAAGAGAAATAGTTGAAACAGAATCTATAAAGAGTATTAGAGATCACTCAGTCATGTTATATCCAAGCATGTTGGTTTATGAAAGAAATTTTGTATGGAGATGTGAAACAAAAATGTTGCATTTATATCACAACATATTGTCTACAGTAAGCAAAAATAGTCCATACTAGCAGCTACCCGTGGGCCATGGCTACACCACTCAAAATTGACAGATAACTTCCAAAAAGAAATATGTATGATTGTATTAAAGACCTGGATATTGCCGCCTGCTGGTCTCTGGACACTTGACACCTCAGACCTCTCCGGCCCTCAGTGGCTCCCTAGGTATAGATGAAAACAGCTGGATATAGTAGTGTATGTCCTTAGTAGAATATGCTGATAAATGAATGGTGGACTGTCAAAGTGGGCAAAGGGCTCATCGATAAAGGAGATGGTCACCGTGGCATGGTCTACAGATATGGAGTTTGCCGCGGCGTGCAAAGTCCATGACGCAGGCTTCGACTTCTTCGGGCCAAAGTCGTCTAGGGGCTTGACGAGGTCGAGGTGCTTACTTTGAAGGTGCTGTAGACATGGGAGAGTTGAGAGAAGAGGCGGGAGGGCAGGGGGCAGAAGCCAGCATATGGAGAGTCACTGGAACAGAGTGAGGAGAGGATGGCACTGTGGATGCAGAGGTGAGGGGTCGAACAAATCCTCAAGAAGGCTGTGGAGGATCTTTATCTGGACTGCGGAGAGGCGGAACATATCTCTCGAAAGCTGGAAAACATGAGTGAGGGAGTGTTAGTAAAGACACGGCGACTTACAGCATCTTTGAGGAGACCGACACGAGTAGGCGCCTTGGGGAGGGCGGCAAGGCGGGTGCTCTTGGAGCGGGCATCGTCTTCGTCGGCATGCTGCCCGACTGGCACTGCGAGTGCGCTAACGGCGACCTGGACTGCGAGACGAGGTCATTTCTTCCTCGGATCTACCGCCGATGGAGGTAACGACCACATAATATCGACCCCAGGCGGCGGCGTGGGTAAGGGAGTTTCTTCTAGAGAGGCGAGCTTGTCATGACAATTTGCCGCATCATGGCTGGGCGGGGTCCTTTTTGGCCATGACAAGGAAGTGCTGGACATCCTTGAGCTCGACGGACGTGTTGAGTCGGGAAAAACGCGTGTCGAGTGGTGCTGGAGGATGTCCGGATCCGATAGGTGGATGGCGTGTGCCTGGTGGGCACACTTTGCGACGTTGATGAGGTGAAGGTGGAGTGTCTCGCACAGGCGACGGAACGTACAGAAAGGCAGGGTACTCGCCTGGCAAATGGCCTCGAGATGGGCGTATGTGTCTCGAGAGAGGTACGGTAACGGAACTTGAGCCAGCATCGACCACTCGTCACACTGATTACCAGTGACGGCACCGACGAGGATGCTGATCTCTCGCTGGCTTCGAGATCGTTGACATCTAGGGCGAGTGCGCGGTCAGCCTGCTTCTGGGCGGGAAGGACCTTGGGCCATCTGCAAGTGCGATGAATGACGAACTTGATGGAGGCGACGCTTGTCTTGTACTACAGCGCATGTCTACGCATAGCTCTACGAAGCAAATCAGGATGGTCGAGTGAGGCGAGTGGAATACATACAATAGCTCGAAATAGCAAGTTGAACGAGAGCGTCTAACCTCTGTGAAATCGACGCCGCCACCGACTCAGATGTTGAACGCAGATGTACTCTTGCTCATCATCGACCACCTCAACGCCGAAGACCTCGTCAATCTAGCATCCACCTGCAGGCTCTTCCATCACATCGTATGTGTCCAGAGACACGCCCCAGTTCCATCGCTCATCTTTTCCAGCCAGGTACACCACTTTGGTTGGTCCATATTTCTTAGGAACAACAACCAGAGCCATTCCTTCACCCTCCACTGCTCGCGCTCCAGATGGTCTGCTTTTGAACAGGTCCGCTACGACGCTCTCGCAGACAGAGCCTGGCTGCGTGCCAGATTCATTGCGCGTCCTCTCTCCCGTCCCTGGCACGGAATCCTACAACCCACCATCGCCCTCTCTGTTTCCGCGTTATTAGTCGCCGCTGGCCACGTACTTTACTCCTACTCCGTACAGGACACTTCCGATGCATCCCCGTCTCGCATCGTCTTCGAGCGCTCGCATACCTTTACTATAGGTCCTGCTACAGTCCAACCTGATATCACCAGTATCGCATTACTTCCCGACCACAGTCAAGACCGTACAGTATTTCTCGGCTTTGAGAATGGTTCAGTTGAACAAATTTGTCTACCTCCCCTCCGCCGATCCCGCGACAGACAACGCATCGAGATCGAACGCACACCACAGAGTGTTCTCCACCATCACGGTGCAAATGTCATACAGAGCATATCCTGTGCATCCCATACCCTCCTATCCCTCTCTCAGCAGGGTTCAGTCTCCCTTACTAACCTCGTGTCCAATTCTTCATCTCCCGCTTCTGTCAACTTGGGCACAAGGAGTTGGACAAGCCACCTTTGCATGTCGTCCTCCTCTCCATACGCCGTATTCGGCACTACCTCCCCTGCACCTCTTTCCCTTTACCACATATCTCCGGAAGGTTTCTCCTCCACTCCTTCAATCACCCTCCAGTCCCCCAGGAATCGCCCCTCGGCCGTGTATGCCGTCACATGCGCACCACCCTCCTCGCCCCTCGGTCCTTCCGAACAAATCATCGTCTCGGGTTGGTACGACGGCCTAGTCCACATATACGACCTCCGTGTTCCCCACCATTCACAAAGTCCCCCAACCTCCGGTTCAGCCTCCCCGCCAGCACCAGCACTCCTTCCCGTCCTTACCTTGAGGGACCCTTGGTCACCTGAACCTATATATTCCGTCTCTTGTGGTGGAGGCAACTCCAGTTTCGTTGCCGCTGGAACGGCCCGACACGGCGTCATCGCTTTCTGGGACGTTCGTCAACCATTGCAAGGCTGGAGCGTGCATGCTCCCGGGAACGATTCATCGCCTGTATATTCGATCGTTCTCGAGAGCTCGAGACTCTTTGGAGCGACTCAAAGTCGGCCATTCGTCTATGATTTTGGTCCTGGGGTTACAAAGGATACGTACCCCCCGATCGCTCACACTGCTCCGAACGCTTTCGCTGGTAGAAGGGGGATCGCAGATGATAGACTAACACTCGAGAGGAATGGAATCGGGTATCATGTTGCAAAATATTCCCATCGTCGGGCGCACGTTTTTTAATTTGCGGGAGGATTAGAGCACCATACGCTTGACCCCGCGGATTATAATCATACAGCTGTGCTCATTCTGAATCTTAAACACCTACCTTAGTGCTAGTCAGGCTAGTGTGTTTTTTCCTGGTGCTCGTAAACTAGTAATTTCCCTCCAGTGTGCAACTACTCATCGGAAATGTCCTGCATGTGGTGCATGCAAGGTAGGGATGACTCGTGACTCGCCCCCCAACGTTCCAAGTGCAGGCATGGGCCCTCGGATGGGCCCCTGGCCACCAGGTAGCCTTGGTCTGTCGTTGATAAACGCAAATCGCTTCTGTAATCGTTGTCATGTGCATGAACCCGTCAAAATGAATGGTTGCAGGACTTGCCTTGCCATTCTTTGTCTCGACCTTGACGCCCCTTTTCTCCAAGTGTATCGAGTAGTGCCTGAAAACCAAATGACTAAATCCTTCGAGAACTTTATCGTCGTATGCCGCGTTCCGCCATTGCTTTTGTAGAATATACCCGACCTCCGGAACCCGTCTGTGGTCCTCCTCAGGGAGCTCGTGTAGGTCAATCTGGTAATCGCACTGCGGCAACGGACACCACCATCGACCGTCTACGTCTGGCAAGAGGGCCGGAAGCTGTAGCTGCCACGGTATGTGATCCACGACCTCGTCTTCGTCATAAAGATCGTCTTCATCGTCCTCCTCCGCATCCGAAGGCTCCGAGAAATCCGACGCGTAGACTGCACCGCCCGCAACAACCCCCTCACTACCAGAACTCGACGAAACACTCGCTCTCCTGTTACGGGGTGGCCTCATCAGCGCGATCTCGAGTTTACGGGTTAGAATCTTCTTGGTCTTGCCGATCACCGGCTGTTCCCTGGCTAGTCTATGCGCAAGTCCGACCTTGCTTTCAAGCTCCACGTCTTCCTCAGACAACGATGACCCTTCCTCGGACGACTCTGCTTCAGCTTCCTGTCCCGCAGCCCAACCCCACCTCACACCCTGCCTCGCAGCCTCCTTCCTTTCCTTCTTCACCCTCTTTGCAAACTCTTTCCAAGACGAGATATCAAAGAGATGCTCCCTCTTCACCTCGTTATGCGTGATAAGCCAATCAGCCTGTGCAGCGAACAAACCGAGTATCTCGCTCGCGTGAGGCTTGAGAAGGTGACGCGTGATCACCGTTCTTCCATTTTCGTCCACGTCCGAGTCGTCTTCGCTGAAGATGAGCCGACGATGTTTGTCTTCGGGCGGACACGCATACCCAGCGTATTTGTCGACGAACCATATCGGCGTTCGCTTCGACGCGGGAACGTACGGGTATTGCTTGCTGATCTTCTCCATCAGCGCTAGGAGTCGCCATCGCCAAAAGAAGTTTTCAGAGAGCGAGTAGGTTTCGACGTCCATGGTGGCCACTTGGTACGTACGACCGCTAGTAGAGACCACAACGTTCGTCGGAATGATAAATAAATATGTGTGTGTGATACGCGATCGTGAACAAGGCGACTCACTGGGCTTTCGAGCTCCACAAGAGGCCATTTGGCGCAAGGGAAGCTAAAAATACGACGCCGAGCAACGTTCAGTTTCACTGCAACCCAGCAGCAACTTGAAGCGTACGCACACCGCATAAAAGTAGCCGGCATATTCTTCTCGCCCTGAATCAGCACCGTAAGCCTCGTCTCGCCCTCCTTTCGCCACGTAGAGTCGCGGGATTTGGTGAGCAGCGTGTTGGCGAAGAGACCGTCCAACGTGAGCTGTGGCGGCTGCCGTTCTCCCTCTCGCAACGCGCGCTCTTGGGCGCGCAGGTTGAGCTCGGTCTCGACGGTTTTGAGCCCGAAATCGGATAGCCATTCGGGATTCGTGATTTTGAGAACGCCGCGGAAGCGGAACGTGCGGTCGTCCTGGCCGTCCAAGGGGCGCTCGGATTCGTCGAGGCTATGATAGAGACGCGTGGTCAGAACCGGACAGCCCCGCCGACAGTACCATACCCAATGAGATGACCGTCGTGTTCGAGGATGAACGAGTACAAGACGAGTTGGGTTCCGCCCTTCATCTGACATCTTGTCTCGTGCAGGATGTCGTGGTCCCGATACGGCCCTAAAGGCTGCTGTAAAAGTTCTTCGAGGATCTTGCGATGTATCATCATGCCAATAGTTTGTGGGAATTGAGATTGGGTCAGTTCAGAATTCGTTCTGATGGACGTCGGACATTAGGAGGGAAAATAGTAATATTAGTCCATGTGTAACATCTTATCATTGGGTTCATGACAACTCTCGATAAGTAGTGTGTGGAGCCGAGTTGATTACTACTATGTAGCTACTTCCGCGCAAGCGTACAAGACATAAACAGTTGTAACAGCAAATGATATACCAAAGTATGCAATGGGCCGATGTTTAGTGAGTAACATGCTTCAAGGAATTAGGCAGATGGACGGTCGATAGAGAACAAGGAAGAGAGACAAACCGAAATTATATCATAAACAGGACAACAACCAGACAAAAGTCGAAAATGAGATATCTGACAGCCCTAGGATCGTTGAGCACATTAAGAGGGCAGATAGTAATGTCCTAGAAGATTAGGCAGCTGTGGGCTGTTGCGCCTGCGAACGTGTTGCCCAATTAAAGAGGTGACGCATGTCACTTGTTGGCGGAGTATCAGCCGGCTGCTTGGGTTCAACAAGCAGACTGCGAACCATGATCGCGGTCAGCGGAGCTACGTTTCAAAGGTCAGCTTGGGACGGACCTCCTCCTATATAGGTCTTGAAGATCGCCATGGTGTTTAGAGTTCTCGAAAGCAACGTTCAGGTACTCTTGGACTTCGGGAATCTTCTTGAGATTGTAAGGTACTTGGAAGCGTTGCATATCTATCAACGACATCTCAACAACTCTACATTATCAAACGGAGAGATAAATGGCTGACCTTGAACAATGCGAGCCAGCTTATGGTATTTGTTGAAATTCAGTAGTTTTTTGCCAGGGGCCAATGGTGAATCTCGATACGAAGGATTACCCTCCCGACAAAACGTCACGTCTGTCAAATAAAGTCCTGATGACGCAACGCGATGAGTATTTGGTACTTTGTCTTTGAGAGGTTAACTTTACCCAAAAAAGGTACGGCAGGCGGGGCAATATTCCGAAGTTTACTGCGATATTCATGGTAGTTGCGACTATAATCTGCCAATCGTCGCAACGCCTCCAACTGCATCTTGTTCTTTTGCGGAACGCCCTGAAAACTTTGTCGTAAGAATAGAACTGATATTTTGGGGTGCTCGACTTACAAGCCATGTCTGATGCAAGCGAGATATAGTCGAGGAATCAAGAGCTGCAAGGATCGAACGGGGAGTGCTAAAGTTGTGCAAAGATGTACAGCGCTATGCCCGCAGTTCAGTCCGATTAGAACGAACTCCAACAAGAAGACACTTACATCTGCAACCTTGATGAAAAACTTGACTAGTGACATCCTTTTTTTGGTGTCATGCTCGTTCAAGATATTCTCAGCGACCCAGCCCGTGATTACCGTGCTTAGGGAGGAGACAGCTCTAACGTTGAGAGGCGATTTCGCACCCTCCTGCCCCGTTTCCAGTATTTCCTCGGGTTGGATTGCGCAGTAGAGATCACACTCCATGATGGTCAGCTGTCTTGCAAGCTCCAAAGCATCAAATTCGGTGACGGTGACGGAGTCGAAATTCTTGTTGCGCAAGTTCGACAATAATGTCTTGGTCATCATAGGTCGAGGGATCTCGGAAGGGGAAAAGGACGGTGGATTGATAGATATCCCTGGGTCACGAGCTCGCTCGCTCTTGGGGCTTATCAAGTTCGTGTTCGCATCCTGTCGTATAGCAATGAGATCAAGAATGCGCTGGGACGGTCCGGGGAAGTACTGCTGGAGCGCCTCGCGAGTGAAGGAGTCCAAGTGTCGGAGAGCCACATCATCTACACCTGTCCGCCAGTACATCTCCAGCCAAGTCTTGACAAAGTTGGACACGCGAAGACGGATAGGAATGCCCTTGTACTGTTGCCACCGAAGGATATCTTCCTCTGAGAAACTGGAGGGAGGCATGATATTGTAACGATGGATCAAGGCTTGGACAAGTTCCAACGGCGTTGAGAACAACCGGAACGTCAAGAAGAACACGGCGGAGAAAGCTGGATCGACAATGCTATCGTGGGGTATCATCTTCTCAACGAGTACTTCCAAGGATGCAGCGACGAGGTGACCATCGGTATTGTAAATAACATCCTCAGCCGAATGATCGTGACCCAGAGGGTCACGTTTAACGTCGAGAGTAACAGATGACATACTGCCTTGCACGAGCTGGTCTTCAAAGGCGTCCGCGGTCTCATGGTCACCTTGAACGTCTACAGAATCGACCTCGGTCGGCTCCGGACAAGATGAAGACACGATATCTGATTCAACTGGGTCAACTTTCGAGTACACCGAAGCGTCTTGTTCCTCCTCCAGAGAGGTAGGCGCGGTATCCTGCGACTCCTCAGATGATTTCGAGTGACCAGTGAGAACCGACGAATCCGAAGACGTCTCCTTGATCTGCGAAAGTGTATTTGAGGCATGACTCGTTGGTGCTTTGCCCTGAACGGTGACATCCTCGTCGATGCTGCCTCGAAATGACTGGTGAAGGGAAGATCCGCTTCGCTGGCTTCGCGAAAATGTCCCTGACGAAAATGTTGCGGTATTCGAGTTTGTCCTCACCGGGACTTGGATGACGAACTGTTGTTCGGCCGAAGTTCTACTCAGACATATCTTGACCGCAGAAACGCAATCGGCACCAGCTTTGCAGGCAGCAGTGGCCGAACGAATCAATAATGCTTTTTCTGCTTCCTCCGTCACCTCCGGCGAGAGGGGTACCATGAGAAGTCGAACAGACTCTGCAAGCGAACTTGTCACGTTGTATAGTCCCTCCTTCGCTGCCCTGAGATTCCCTATTTTATGTTTGGGAATTTCCGGATGCCGCATGACCGCTTCGACGATGGTAAGGAGTTTGCAAACCATTTCAACGATCTCTCGCACGAGTTCGTACATATGGCCTGTACTGGATGCATGAGACGAGCGGGAATGGGAATGTGCATGACCAATAAAGGCAGCGATGGTGGAGAGGTATTGATCATGGGTGTGCTTGAGTGCTTCCATAACTTCGGCAGAAGTCGAAGGTCCCGAAGGGAAGGAGGGCAGGAATTGAGGCCTGGGTGACTCTGCGGAAGAGAACGAGGAAGACGAAGAAGTACTGCTTATCGACAACATGGCCTGTTTGTGGCGGCTAGTGGCGTCATAAACGAGATGATGCTCTTTCTTTGCACGGGAAGCAACGGATCGGTGGGGCAACAAAGGAGCAACAGAAGAGTTTGAATCTCGGTATAATGGTGCTCTCCGTTGAGATCGGAGGTCGCCGAGGCTTTTTGCACGAAACGCTATCCTGGAACCCGGTATTTCGCGCTCTTGCAACATGGGATCTCTGGGACTGGAGAGATGGATGGCTTCTTCTGGTGGTATTGACAGTCTCGTCATCGAGTCAGGGGAGCCGCGATCGAGATTCAAATGAGCTGACGCGACGGTGTCGGTAGGCGATGACTGTCCCTTCTCCGGGAGTTCAATGCCACATTGAACTGCGACTGCTAGAAATCGGCGAACTTGGGAAAACACTTGACCACCGAGCTTAAGCATGCCCTCGATCTCTGCGTCTCGTGCGTCTTCGTCGCATGCCTCCTCTGAGGCCCTCCTCGCCTGGGATACCAGAGAAGCGAGCACGGATAGAATTTGTTTTCGTTCGACGGCGAGAGTGGAAAAGCGCCTAAGCAACGGTGACTCGCGGGGCAGGCACTCTACTGAAGAGAGAATGAAGCGGACGCAAGAAATGATGCACGCGGTGGATGGCTGAAAGTGAGATATGCGATTGGATCTGACCGCGCTTTGCAAGAGGGATAAGCTCTGCAATAAATTAACCATTAGAGGGGGGCAATATGAGGCGATATCAGGACCAAGAGCCTCGGTGACCAGAGGACGATGATCCTTGCGAGATGAACGGGAGGGGGTAGTAGCCCATGATGCTGCTGACACGGCTGACATAGTGTGTGCATGGCGGGAGGGTTGGCGAGGCTGTGATGCAAATTAACGGAAAGCGGCCGAAATAAACAGACGGGACTCACGGTGGGGCGAAGTTGTTCCTCTGTCAGAGAGATGACGCGTTCGTCTACGCTGACATAGTTGCTCGGAAACCAGCCTCTCTGACCGTGTAGTTCGCCGTCCCACCAACCACTGGGGTCACGATTGAATACACGAATGACCTGTCCCGCGCGGAAGGAGAGACACGTCGCGTTTTGTTGTTGGGGGACGAAATCGTGGAGAGCCAGTACATACTCGGGTACCGCCTGAGAGGAGGGGGCCCGAATTGTTTCATCCGGCGAAGGGCTATGTGGACTCGACGAGTGGGCGACAGGCACTGGGAGAGGGAGGGAGTCGGAGGAGGCAGAGGCGGATGAGGATGGACAGGGAGAGACGACAGAGATTGAGGAAGTGGTAGACGCGGTGGATCCGCTGCGAGCGCGGGCGGTATTTGAGCGAGATTGAGAAGGGGGAGATGTTGTTGCTGATCGTTCTGGTGGTAAAATGTGTACATCGGTGTTGAGACGGAGACGGAGAGGGATCATGAGAGAGGGGAATAATATCTACTGTACAAAATAGATTCGTCGTCGTGAGTTGTCGTGATCTTCGTCGAACATATGATGAACGGCGTCGATTTCGATTCAAATAACACGCCAAAACAACTTCACTATGATCCACCTCGCACCGTACCACATCAACACAACTGTCAAGAATACACCGACTATCCCTGCCCCAATGTACCCGTAATTGTCGTTCGCCTACAAATAATGGCTCAGCACATCAATCACCATCACACCGCCCGCTCCACTTACCTCTGCCCACGCTCTCCACCACTTGCCGGCAAGTCCACCACCATCAGGTGCCGATGCCGCCGCTTCGCACTTGCCGCAATATTGTCCAATCAGTCCCATTATCTCTATCAGAGAGATGCTGCACCGCGAGATCAGCCGTGTCTTTGATCCCATTTTCTCTCGCTCACCTAAACGCAAGCAAGATGCTCATCATCGTAAGCACGATGCTCAGTCCCGACAGCGTGCTTCGTCTGATCAACATCTGCTTTTCTCCGCCCCTATTTCCGTCCTGTCTCGCGTCATCCGCCGTTTCGATTGCATCGCCGGACTGGTCAACCCGCTCGACGACTACCGTCCCTGGGCACCCCTCCGCTGCTGCCTTTTCTTCTTCGCAACGAACATCCACAGGTCGTGCGTCCGCGCCTTCAGACCCGGAACCGCTGCGCTCGAAAATCTTCCACGAATGGTGAGCGAATTCAGTGTACGAATACAACATCAATATGGAATCGAGTGAATCCACCAAGGTCATCCCTGTCGTAAATAATACCTGTGCGGTAGTGAATCGCGTTGATCAAGGGAAATGGCGCAATGATGTCTCACAGGCAGTATGATCACTTCCGAGGGCGGTATACGCGTGTTGTTCTTGCCGCCCTTGGCTAGTACAGAGATAGCGAGCAGCGCAATCGACGATGCCGTATCAAAGCCTTCATATCACGCAAATCATTCTCTTTCACCTACGAGGGAAATCACAAGGCTCACCCAGGCCAAACAGAACACCGACAGGGTACATCTTCAGACATTTGACTGATTAGGTGCCTCCTGACACCTCAACTCCGCACGGACGTACCTTCCAGGGGCGATTCACAAAGTTGACCAAAGGCCCAAGTAGTCGCATCATCAGCATGCCCTGCTTGGGCGCAACTTCCTCATTCGTCTCCCCCTGCTCTGAACCTAGTCTCCGTCTCGCCTGTCCGTTCGATGATGAGTACGTACATCAAAAATAGATTTGGGTGATTGACATACCTGACGACGACGGTGACGTAGGATTTTGTACAGAATGATCGAATTAGCGAGACCAACGACGAACAAGAATGATCCACTGATCGCCGTCCCTACGAGAGGTTATGAAAATAGCATGTCGGACGGTGATACGCACCCACCGACTATCGACCCAACATTACCGACACCGCTTAGTTTGTCATAGATGCTCGTGCTGATCACTAGAGCCACATTCTTCCCGGAGCCGGCACGTCGAAACGGGATTTGATAAGGATCGGGAGCAAAGAACATACCACCACAATCACTATCGTGCTGTGCCCGAGTGAAAAGAACAGCCCGCACGTTATTGCAAGCCGTCCGTGATTGATGAGCGTTCGTGTGGCATTATCAATCGCACTGGGCCCGAGTATCAGTACTGCTTGTTACTATCCGTGGTGATCAACAAATTGAGGCAGATCAAGATGAGATGCAACAACATACGAAAGTAGAGCCATCCATCAAATGACCTGATGTGGTCCGCGTCGAGAGCTGTGTGCAACTGATTCGGTGACTAGATTCACGAGAACGCTTAGCAAGCTCGTCCTTACCGTGCCTCAGCCCAATCGTCTGCGAGGAGGGGGGGGTCAGCCCTGCGCTCTGCATGTATAATTAGATTTCCTCTTTACCCAAGCGAGAACAGCGAGTGGTATAATTGCGTGCGAGCGCGCTGCGATAGCCAAGCAGACAGCGTTTACAACGAGTTCCAGTGAAATCAGGAGAAGTGACCGTCCGAAGAGAGTGAGCGACCGTGGTCTACCGAAGAAAAAATTGCGGGCAGCTACAAGTATCTTGATCATGATGGGTAGCGCTATCGATAGATAAGACTGTCTGGAAACATTTGATTTCAATTCTCGTTGCGAGGCTTATTTTCACGAAAGTTGTCATCTTCTATATCCCCTCAACGGCCCACCTGGAATTCGTTGGAGCTCGAGGGTACCGTTTGACTCAGGCAACCCGATGTGACTGGTAATGAAATAACTTGAAACGAGGTTTCGCTATTTCCATTTTCCGGGATTTCGGGACAGCACTCGTGCATGGACTATCTACTCGATCAGTCCAGCGTATACTGGCTTACTTTCGTGATCCCAAACACAGAAAAATCCAATGGAATGAAGGATCATATTCCCACTCGTTCACCTAAGATGTGCCATACATGCCGTCTTGAAATGCTGTAACAGACAAGCACAGCTTTGTCCAGTGCAATGCATAGGCAATGAGATATGGGAGCATCATCGTGGAGTTTGGGAATGCATTGTGAGGCGGGTACGTAGCATGGATGTCTGCTCGTGGCCGTGAATTGAAGTGGGCCGTGTCGATGGTTGCCTGGGAAGGAATTAAAAGCATCAAAACTTGCTGATAGTTACGACTGTGAACAGAAGAGCATCGAGTGGGAGCACCGCAGAATGCAGCCATCACTCTTGCTGAACTTGCAGCTCCGAGAGCCAATAGCAAGCTATTGTTAGTCACGCAAATGCATGGTCATGCAACCTGATCTGCACATGGTAGTGGCTCGACTTGAGGCGACTTGAAGGGATTGGAAGACAAGCGCAAAGCTTGGGTATGGAGAGGATAGATAGTAGAGAAGACATATCACGGTACATCTGTCCAGCAGTGGTAACACTCGGCTTGACCGTCAATGACATGATCAAGATGATATGCAAGAGAGCAGTGATAGCTCATGAAATGAAGGGGAAGTTGACTGTGAACTACTTATATCCGTCCCAACACTGTGGGTGCACACAATGTCCAACTGGATATAAGTAGTTCAGTGGGGTGAAGAGCTCGAGACCTATCGTGACTTTAGCGTCAGACAAGTTGAGTGTCAAGCTGAATCCCCCAAAATCGCATTCCCACCTCCGAGTCGGAAGACATTCTCCTGGGTTGCCCGAGTCGAATGATGCCCTCTCCGACGTGTTCCGGGAGATACTTATACCTTCCCACGGTGCCAACCCTTCCTTTAGCATATTATGTGGTCGTCCGCCGTTCCTGCGTAGTAAGTTTCCAGCTCGGAACAGCCTGATATTCTTCCAGTCTGACTTTTCTTCGTAGTGCTCACGATGCATATCGATTGATAATACCCTTTCCCGAACATCGCATACCCTTAGGTCTCCACCATACCCCACAACTTCTCATGCCATTGGTTCCTTTCTTCATAATGGCCTACCTCACTAGACGTCCAGATACCTTCTACCTGCGACTGCTGCTCCTTCCTCTCGTAGTCGTTCTCGCATTCGGAACATACTTTCGATTCATGTACACGGAACCAGAACTCAACATTTACAACTGGGGTCTAGGTACGGGTTTGGTGCCACCACTGTCGCGTAACGTAATTCATTTTGATGTTAGGACTCTTCGCCGAGAACATCAGTGGCAAGGCCATCGACTTTGCGTGGAGGAGAGATGGGATGCTCAAAGTCGGTGAAACGAAACCAGGCGTACTGTCTAAACCGCCTTCCGCTGCCCGTCACTCCAACGGTAGCGCAGATGGTGATGTGGCTTCTCCCTATGTAGCGCCACCAAGAAAGACGTCATTGCCGCCTTGGCTTTACGACTCGCTTGAAGTAGTGTGTACTATGCGCGGACGAGGATGGCAGTTTGGCGCTGGCTTGCATATCCCAAATGATCCACGACCCGTAGAGCGCTCTGCCTTTTTGCGTGCTACCGCCATATCGACGTTCAAAAACTTTCTCATTTTCGATACCCTTGAAGCTCTCCTCAAGTTGATTCCAGAGGCCGGCTCGCCCAGCGGAGGAACGATATTCATGCCTCACCTTCCTATTCCACAACGGTACATATTTTCGACCATGGTCCACCTAGTCTCGGGAACATGGCTTATCTCTGGTTTCGAAATGATCAACGGATTCATCACCTTGTTCGCGCTCACAGTATGTTCCAGCTCACCGGAAGAGTGGCCGCCCCTTATGGACAATCCTTGGATCTCTGACTCTTTACACGTCTTCTGGGCCAAAAGATGGCATCAGTTGCTGCGCCAGAATTTCTTTGTTTACGGGGGATTCTTCGGTAAATGGCTTGCCGGAGATATCGGGATGTTGTTTGGAACATTCTTTGCTTCGGGAATGTACCACGAATTCCCGGCATGTATGCTCGGGAAGGAGTTCGATTGGCTCGTAGTGCTGTTCTTCACGTCACAGGCGTTGTTGATCTTGCTCGAGAAGGCGTGGCGTAGTACCACAGGCAAGAGGGTCGGAGGAATCTATGGTAGACTATGGGTGTATTTCTGGATTTTTGTGGTGGCCCAACCACTAGGTGCGTATGTCAACTGCTCCAATGCCCTCTCCCCTTGATCATTTTCCACAGTGGATTCATGGTTCCGGAGAGGTCTCGCAGGGGGTATGATGGTGCCGCCTGCGATCAGTCCCGCTAGACAGGTTTTCATTCCGCTATTGCAACGCGTCGAAGAGACAGTTGGTTTTGGTCCGCTTTCAGCGATGCAGTCATTTCTCCATGGACATACAGGGGACGGCATCTGATTCTGGATACATATCTCACGACGAGTGCCGTACTTCCATCTCAGATTATCTCACTGCGTACATGGTTTTAGGACATACTTGCCGCTTTGGTAGTTTCCCTTTACATGCGGCCGATTAATTCAATGGCCACCTACGTCAATCTAACACAATCAAACTTCAAGCTCTATTGCCTGTCTTCCTGCGCCACGGATCTAGCCACTGGATTCGGAAAACTCACTGGTCAACGTGCCTTCCAACGGATGTGGCGTTGTTGCATTTCCGCCAAGACCACATCTGATCGATGCCCGGTATGACCGGTACGCATGGCCGATTAATCGATCCGTATCTCGAATCAGCCTTCACTCAGGCGAGGTCGTATCCTTTTTTCGAAATGAGATCGGTGGATTCGCCGTATTCCTGCCCACTGATTGCAACTCTCTACACGCACGCGAATCTCTCCGGCGCGATTAATGTCGGTGGGTGGCCCTTCTTAGGGAGTTCACCGAGTGGCACACAGTGCACGGAACAAAATCTGATGGCAGACCATGATCATCGGTTCATTTCAGAACGTTGAGCGCTGATATTATTGAAATAAACGCGGCGACGGAAAAGGAGGGCTCTCCTCGTCCGACGTCCACTGCCCAAACGGGATACAGTTCGACTACGCCACCCGTGGACCCTCGTTTTCTTTTCCGCCTTGCTGTTTAACCTGATCTGCGAACCTGCGAACGCTCTAATACGCGTTCCCTGTGGATGGCGTCATGCTGGCAGAGACAAATCTGCGAATGGGTTGCTACATCATGGGCGGGTGCCTGCGATTGATTCACCGACCCGAATCCAACGGGCTTCGTTGACGGGCCTCGTGCTCAAAGGACGCATCCTGAAACCGGCATCCGGGAGCCCCAGAGACGCCGCGTTTGTTCCGGTAGTCAGTTTGGCTACTTGTACCCATTTGGACGCTTCTAGTGCCTGCCCTTGGTATCACATGGCGTCGTCGTGTCGTCGTCGTCGTGTTGTATTTCTTGTTTATGTACATATTTGCATGTGTATTTGTGTTGATTCGTTATCATGTCGTATTGGATGCGAACATCCTGAGGCCCCTGCGATCGGGAAGGTCTTGATCATGAGAGGTTCGTGGAGCCACGGTACGAACCCGTCACCGTCAATTTGCCGGCACATTGCTTCTCCCCCCCTTCCATTTCCTGGACTGTCCACGTCTCGTACCTCGGGCCATGAAGTCACCGGGTCACATTCACATCTTGTTATTCTGTTCGATCAGCTCCACGACTACGATTCAGAGCTCCACGTCTGACTCACCATACGCAACCAATCACGAAATTCCTACGGTAGCCCCATCGCGCCGGGTCTTCTCCTTCTCCTTCACGCCGCATCACCGCAGCAATAATACATGCCAATCAAACCTTGAAATGGAATGGAAGCATGTCTGCCGGCAGTTTTGTCACATCGCCCTTCCTCCCCTCTCCCCTGTCAGAGTCTCGCCCGGCGTTGTGTTCCTCTTCCAACGGATGGGGAACATAGTTGGCATATTGCCGTACCATACAGAAATCTGGGTCCAATCTGGTCGGGACTGGGTATACCCTTGGTACCGACGGCGACGGGGCCAGCGGCTGAGTCACTTCGTAATAAACGAGTCGACTCGGAGACTGGCTGTTCGGATCTAACAAACTTTTCAGCACGCGTCACGTAAGTACCGTTATCAGTGCTGCTGATCAACCTTTGGAGAAAACAGTCCTTTGCATCCTCGGGTGACGGAATCTATCCATGCGACCTTTTGGGGTATCAGCACGCATGAATTGTGCAAAACGGGGGCTATATCCGTCATGTGCATACCTTTGGTTTCAGCGATCCGATTCCTAGCGAACGTGTTTCGTGTGCTTCGTGAAGAACAAAATAGAGTTCAGACTACAGTCATCGCTAGCGCTGAATGCCAGGGTCCAGGCATTTCGTAAGTGACGCAATTAAGCTTGTTATTTCCATGGGAAAAAGTGGGCTGTTTAGGTCACTGATCACGAGTTGCAAAGCTCCTGGCGTAATGCTTACAGTACCGTAACGCCGAGAGTACGTATTCTTGGTTTTTCGGAGGGTCAACCGTATAACCAAAACAAGCACCAGAGCTGAACTAACTGCATTGGGGTTGGGTTGTTTGGCCCAGTCTGAGCCGATTTCGATATGGGAGTCTGAATCGTGAGCGACCGTGGTATCTTATCTAGTCGGCAACCATATGCTCCCCTGTTTGCGCAAACGATCATAATTTCTGAAATGACCCCTCAAGTTTGACGTGGCATGCTGTGAGAAGCAACAACAACCAATGACGTCGTCAAGCCGGCTCTGCCTGGTCAATTTTAGCAAACTACAACCTCAGGGATAGGTTTCAAGCTCACGGCAACTCGTGTGGGGTAAAAATAACACAGCTGTTCGGCCGTTCGGCGAGTTGGGCTCCCCAATACGATCATTTCCGCACCTCTCCAACTGCACGTGGTGGTGCAAGAGCTGCGCTATGAAATTCTTTCGGCTGTCCATGTCAGTCAGATCAATCAACTTCAGGAAGAACGACAGGACCCTTGTTAGTGGCTTGACAGGAAACGGCGTCTTCCAACAAATATATTTACCTGCCCATCCATGATTGAGCACTTGTTTACCTAGTGCGATGATCGGGATATTGTAGGCCCCAAGATATTGTGTACGTGTTATCAGATAGGAATCCACAGGAATGAACAGTAGCGCCCATATGCATGGGCGCTCAGCGCCAATGGGTGCCTCCCACAGCCGTCGTAGGCACGCCCATGTCGAGCTTGTAAGGATAGTTGTTCCCAAGGAACATCATATGATCATTGAACCATACCCACAAATGGTTTCCCGTTTCTGGGGTGGCGGGGGTGGGGTGCGAAGGGACCGAGGACGACCCGGCCGCAGTACGGCAGGCGGAGCCAACTGCCATCGCTTCCCCACAGGTGGGCGGGGAGCCTGAGCAGCAAACCGATCGGCCAGGGGCTGAACGACGGCTGCAAATACTTTGAACGGGGGTGATGATAGTCAAGCACTATCGCGTAGACACAAAGGTGTCGACACTCAATGAATCCGTGATTGGCAAACGTGGCGAGGGTGATTGGATTATGATACCCATGATCGACGACTCGGGGCGAGTCCGGTCCCGTCGAGGCAAGGGGACACCGGACAAAATGGGCGGGCGTATCCAGTATTCGCCTCTAGTATTTCCAAAATCCGTAGGGTATGAGTACTTGAGTCCATATGGTTATCGTTGGCAATCGCACCTTTCGAACTAGAAGTCTACGATCGGTAGCTTGTCCGCATCTATAAACCGTTGAATGAGGCCCGATGATATATCGTAACGAGCGTTCGCGGATAAAATGGACTGGACGATCCTCAAATGGTAGAGCGACGAGTTTGTTCGAAAGAGACTTTCGATCGTCGGGTGGGAGCAATTGAGATGAACGGATCGCTTTACTCGAATTGTCCACTCCGCGAATCGAACAACCCTCGAGGATGGTCTGTCCCCATTAATCTATTCCCATGTTCCAAAGACGAGATGCAGTCAACGGAAAAAAAGTACACCTTACGAGTGGACGACAAACTTTGGCAACACTGCCTTCTTGGGATGTGCGGAATGTACAAATGTTGCGAATGTATTTATGCATCTGACCCTCAAAAGGGTCCTTCAGTTTGCCCAGTCTACCGACGGAAATGATGTGTCCTCGAAGATACTTGAGTTGTAATGTAACGGCCTCAAACAGGTGGCATCACTAACCTAAAGGGTAGTAGAAAGGCCTATAACCAAAGCTACATAGCAATCAAGACACGAAAGGTTGTCGTGCAGGGCATCGATCAATTAGCGTACACTTTCAACGGGGACGACGAAGCGTGAACGTAAGTACCAAAAGAAGAGAAAAGAAGTCAAGGGGATAAAGAAATCGAGAAGTCACGGGAAGAACGACCAGTGAGCATGGACTACATAGATTGACTACGAGCCGATTTCGACAAAAAGGATACAAGAATGCCGACCAAGCGGGCGTAAAACACAAAAAGGGCGTTACCGATCATCTCCTTCCATAGTGCCCAGCCTGTGGCGGCTGCGCCCAATGATTGTGCTGGGCAGCAGCGGCAGCAAGGCCACCTAGAGGCTGAGCACCCTGCCCTCCTGGGCCGCCGGGCCCCGGGTACGAGTAGGGTGGGCCAGTCATCATATGGCCAGGATACATGGCCTCCGTGGGACTTCCGGCGTGGTGACCATGATGCTGACCATGAGGAGCATAGCCTCCAGTGGGGGAAGGGCCGTATTGCGGGGATGAAGGCACCTGCGAGTGTTGCTGCTGTGGGCTGGTCGGAGAACCGAGAGAGATTTGTGGAGGTGGCGGTGCCTGGGTGGGGGGTTGATGCTGGGAAGCACCAGGAATGGAAAGCGGGGGAGGAATAGTACTATTGGGGGTCTGCGGAGAGCCAGGTCCAGTGCGGCCTGGTGCTGAAGCTCCCGTGGTAGAAGGGCGACGGCGACGCTTGTCGCCAGCAGTAGCAGTACGACCGCCGTGGGTGACTTCGTCATCGCCGTCTTCATCACCGTCTTCTTTGGTCGCACCACCACCAGGGCCTCCTGGGATGGACAAACCGCCAGGAAGATTAGCTGTGGCAGCAGGAGGCATGGTCATAGATTGGGAGGAGCGATTCATGGGTGTCGCAACAGGGACGCTGGGTTGCATGGCACCGCCATGAGGACCGCCTTGCGTAGAAGAATTGAGACAAGCTTGGATGAGGTTTTTGCCTTCTGGCTGGGTGACGAGAGGTTGAAGCTTGGCAGTCGTGAAGGTGTACACGAGACCTGTTTCTGAAACCACGAGAAGTAATACTTGAGTGCCTGTGAGAGTGGAAAGCTCATAGGCCTTGAGGAAGTGTGTTAGATAAGCAAATAGGCGAAGGCACGATATACGCATATACCTTTTTCATTATGCCTGCGAAAGTGAAGCAGCGTTTTCAGGAAAAACACACGAGAGAGGTAAAGGAAGGTGATCGCATACCAGCTTTCCTTTTGGAGAACGTTATGTGACGTCTTGATTTATCCTGAATAAACTCGATCTTAATCTTGCGTCTTCCGGCCTTCTTGTCCTTTGGCTTTTCCTCGTCATCATCCTCATCACCAGCACTTTCCGCAGCATCCTGATCATTGATGAAGCCGTCCTCGGGAGCACCACCCTGCTGGGGGAGATGCGGTGGTTGCTGACCATGTGGCGCTTGAGCAGGTTGGGGCGGGGGTTGCTGAGGATCGGCTACAGCAGAGTTGTTGATATCGAGGCCTGTGCGCTGGCGCTTACGCATTGTCGGTGAGGATGAGGCAGGGTCGTCCTGGAGGTTTTGGCCGGAAAGGGAAGGCTGTTGACCGTGATGAGCCGCGGTCTTGGAATACGGATAAGATGGTGAACTGTTGGATGTAGATGGGTGATGGCGATAGGCCATGTAGTTTGAGGGGGGAAGAGTGCGTCGATGGCGACGAGAGGCGGAGGGCGGGAGGGAGAGAAAGTGTTGGGGTTGTGCACGACGATGAGCGGGCAGGTGACGATGTCAGCGAGGGCGTCCTTAAAAGGAATCGCTGAAGTTGGAAGGAGGTGGAAAAGGGAGGGAATGTCAACGGGGGGCGTGTGTTGTCTCAGTCTGGACGATCAAAAAAAGACGATGCCCAATGTGTTTGTTTATTTGGCCGTCGGAGTATATCTCCACCGTCAGGCACATTCCGGTAATTCCCGGCACAACATCTGCTTCCGCAGCCGCCACTCCCACATCTTTCCTTTTGGGAATTCATAATTCCCCTTTCCGCGGATGATTATTCATCATAACCCTTTTTCGAAATCAATCGGGTGCCACAGCCAAAAATTATATTATTTCGAAAAAACAAAAACAAAAACAAAACAGAACTGGGGATCCAAGAGCGAGTCAAGTACATCATTCCGTCTTCAAGAGCCAACGCTCCTGTGGCGCTCCGCGCTCTTTCCTATCATTTTGACCATCGACTGGGGTTTTCGCTCTTTTCTTTTTTTAAGAACAAAAAAAAAGAAAAAGAGAAAAAGAATTCGTGTACGCATGCTTCCTCGGGTGTCGATCACGATCTGGCCAAGCAAGAGACCATTCATGTCAGCGTGATCAAATAATCGGTATACCGAGTCCACCAAGCGCCTCCCGGACTCGGCTGTCAACCTCTGTGGCGCCTCCACGCAAGCGAACGCCCTCGAGCGCAATTTCAATTGCCCGCACGTCGCACCGTCCGTTCCACGGCCGTGGAAGCATTTCATGGACGTATGCCGCAACTTCCGGATCTATGACCCACCAACCAATAAATTAAACGGCGCGATTCATGTTCAGTCAGCTCGCACATGAAGCAAATTCACAACGTACCACTCGGCTCCTGCGTTGTTCGGTTGAGGTGCAGCTCTCCGCAATCCTTGTCACGGCATACACCCCCTCCGGGCACCTCATATGAGCACACTCGGAGATCCATACTGAGCCTTGTCAATTGTGCAAACGATCGATGCAGCACCGCTTGCTTCAGTTGCTTGAGGTCTGGGAGAGGAATAGGAGAGCAAGGGTGAGAGGACACAGCACCGGTAGTACAGGAGATAGGGGAAGGAAAAGGTACACTAGCAGGGGAGGTACTACGGGCACTGGCTTGCGGTGCCATAGTTATCTCAGACTGCATGTCGACGAAAGAGGCATTCCCAGCGTTCGCATCCGGTCCGACCCGAGGTCGAAGGAGCGGATATCGAACGAGAGGGGAATCGTACAATGGAAACCCAGATCTTGATAGTTGCGGAGGTGCTTCATTTCGTGATTGCGGCAATTGGGGCCGGGGGACCTATCGTGAATGGCAACCACCACTTTACATCAGCATACATCAACATATCAGGCCACATGGCCTCCATAACAAGCCAGGCTGGAAGACGCACCTGTGCCGACGATGATATGCTGGAATCACCGGCGGCCAAGGACTCTTGATGAATATCCTCTTTCGAGGAGGGAACCTAAGTATACCATTACGGTGTCGCATGGAGAGAAGGGGGAAGAGCAAAAGGGGGCGAAGTTAGGAAGGGGGAAGCAACCTAACATGAAAAAAGGAACGGATTCTTGCCACTTGTGCCGATTGCGTCTCTCCGGTAACCATCAAGTCTATGCAAGCCGTTAAAGGGAAGTCACAGGGGACAACACCGAAAGTTATGAGTACCGACACAATGGGAAGGGAACAAGGGAATGGGCAGTGGTGGCGAACATACCTTGATCGTCTTCAGACTCTCCGTCCTGCGCGGAATGTTCGCGTCCTGCAACCCCCAGTCCAATAAACCACCGGCGTTAATGAAAGTGAAACCACACCGGTGACACAATACAAACAAGAAGGTTAAAAAAATCAAAGTATCAAAGGTTGAAAGGGAACGACGACGAAAGAAAATATAAAAGAAAATAATGTCATGCCACGGAAAGAGGGGGGGAGAAAGCAAAAGAAATATATCAGCCGGCTGTCGGACTGGCGGAGAACCGAGAGAGAGAACCAATGGTGGATGTCTCTTGCACTGGTAAGTCATTTCGATTGCCGTTGGAACCAGGTGTGCCGGGAGTGTGAACCGTCGCCGAGCTGCCGGGTGACAGGGAATCGGACTTGCCATCGACTGTTGTAACCGATATACCTGAATCAAGGAGTCAATGCAGGATCAAACCGATCGTATGATCGCCGTGCGGAATGCACGCGTCCGGACCAGCAACGATGAGATAACAAACGACACGAACCATGTCTTCTTGTCAATTCCGGAACGGAAGGGTAGTGGTTCTCCCAGTCTTGTGAAGGGCTCAGCGTTGATGAATCATTGCGATTCAGTGGACCGAGGAGAGGTTCTTCTTGTTTTACCATCAAAGACCATTCTAGGGTTGGCGCCTCGGAATTGGCCAGCGTTGACTTCCCAGACATCTACGAGTGCAAGTCAAGCGCCTCATGCGCAAAAAGTATAAATGAGCTTACAGCCGCGAGCTTCTTCGATCTCTTCTCTTCCCTTTGAGCGATAAGCAGTCGCATTCGCTTGATCTCTTCCTCCTTTTCTGCGAGCGCAGTCGTGCCACCCGTGGATAGCGGCTGCCCTATATTGCCATTGATGGTCGGGGTCGCGGAGAGCCGGGGTGGAGCGCGTGAGTTAAATCCCGTAGAAATTGCTGGGGAATATTCTCGAGTGTCGTTTCCTTCATAGTCCCCCACATGATTATCACCGTCGTCCTCACTATCACTCAACTCGATGACACAACGACGCATGCCACTAAGTCCAGCAAAACTGCCGGTTTTGCGCCTGGACGAAGAGTTAGGATACGGACCTCCGTTGGAGTAGCCGTTAGAAGACGAGCTTCCGTAAGCACGCGAGGGTCCCGGGCTACTGTCAAAATCTACAAAGTCAGCTGCCACAGGACGCTTCATTCCTCGGCGCTGTGGATGGCCGCTGTCCCCATCCAAGGAGGTATAATTCAGGTTGCCTTGAAGGATGGGTGTGAGTGAGCCTAAGTCGGTCACGTCCGCAGACGTCGCCGTGTCTGCGCCGTTGCTAGTAGCGCCTGAGTTGTCGGTTGATTCGGTAGATAATGCCATGTGAGATTGATATTCGGTGTAGATGGTCGTGCTCGAGGAAGATTTGGACTGTGGTCCTGCCGAGGAAGTGGAAGCATCCCTGGATGAGTCAACTAGAGGTAGACCAGGAATCATGTCGTCGACATCCATGCGTTCCGAACTCGAAAAGGAGGTTGAACCCATGGAAGATCCTCGTATGGGGTTGTCGGTTTCGGAAGTATCCAGTTGCGAAGGAGGCTCGATCGTCTTCAAAAAATCGTCGACGCATTGAGGAGGAACTGTGCCCATGTTGACGTCCTGGTCCACGGGTGAAGCGGCAAAGCCTGGAGGTTCGCTTTGGCGAGCCTTTCGAGAGGCAATGACAGCTTTGCGAGCGAGTAATTCCTGGCGTCGTTGCTGCTCTATGGCGAGCAACGAATGGGAATGGGATAGATCAATGGACGACGGCGAATTCGGCTCGGTCTTAATATATGGAGAGGGCTCAGGCGAGGACATGCGAATTTCAGCGTTGTCCATGCTCATGCGCTCGGCAAGTGAAACCCGAGCTGGGATGACAGACGGAGGCGGCATTGTAGACGAGCAAGAATGGAGCGAGCGCGAGGACAAGGATGGAGAAACTGGTATAAGCGCGAGCATCTCAGGTGTCGGGTAGGGAATAAGCCCACTTGTATCCAAATTGCCCGGAAGCCGCAAATTGAGCTCGGAAAAAACGTAAAAGATGACATGGCGACTCAAGCCGCATTCCAGGAAATACTCGGGAGGGACGCCCCATCCAAGGAGCTCAAGAACGATGTCCTTGGTGGTGTTGTATTGGTCTTGGGTCACTGGAGCAAAAGTTAGGAGGTTGGTTGTGGATGAGGGGCTGACGACGAACTGGTGAGGCCTGGTCTGACATGATTGGCATCAAGCAGGTAGGTAGACGTCTCAAGCACGAAAGGCTCGAGACTGGCGGTTTGGGATGCCAGTGCGTCAGACGGTTCCAACGGGGAAATTGTTGAAGCCTCGATGCGAGACGGTGGGGGTGGAGACAAGGGGCTTTCAGTGCTGACGGATTCCTGAGGCTGGGAGACAAACGGTCTGTGTCTCAGCCTTGGGGGCGGAGTGGGGGAGCGTCGTGGTGGAGGCGAGGTTTCAGTGTCGCTGATTTCGCCTTCCTCGCGAATCTGACCGTCCTCGGTGTCTTCTAAGCGGTCCGTTGGTTCTTGGGCAGTTTGTGGGATGATGTGGGGCAGCTGGGGGTCGAATATGACGGCTCCTGGGTCGTCGTAGCCATAGTCGAGCTGAAGGGCGGGCTCTGCGGGGAGACGAGGAGGCAGAGCGGGCGCGTCAGGAATAACCTTGCGACGCTTTCTAGAGAGCAAAGCGGCAGCACGGAGAGAGGTAACAGCGTCCACGGCGTTGGTGAAAGGTTGCTCGATGTCGGTGTGCATGTTGAGCGTGGTGGTTGTTGGGAGCAAAGAATCAGATGGAAACTCAGCCACTCTACTCGCACGGACCCCGTCGGCTATTACGACCTCAACGACGGACTCAACGACGGTCAACATATTCGGTGAGCCTGAAAAGCGACCTTGACAGCGCTCATCCGCGACATCCACGATGCCTCTCAACTACTCAAAGTGGGACCAACTCGAACTCTCTGACGACTCCGACATCGAGGGCCATCCCAACGTCGACAAACGCTCTCTCGTTAGGTGGAAGCAGCGCGACATTCACGAGAAGCGCGAGTCTCGCAAACATAAGATCGAGGCGCTCAACGCAGAGATCGCTTGCAACGGCGTTCTGCGCCCCCGCCTCCTCAGGATCGAACAACGCATTGCAGGCGCAACCGCAACCGCAGCGGGTGATCTCGCAGAGGAAGCCGACGCTGGAAAGTCCCTCATCGGCCTCGCCTTCTTCCAGTATCTCGTCGATCGCCTCCAGTCGAAGCCATCTCCCGCAGCACCGCCTACCAATGCAAAAAACCAGCCCACATACGACGCCATGATCTTATCCCTCCTCATCCAGATCTACGACGGCGTCAAAGCTCTCCCCCAGGATGAGCAAGAAAAGGCCGTCCTCAATGGCATAAAAATGCACATCGCCCAGCTCGCTGATCATACAAAGGAGCTTCAGGCCGATCTCGAAACAGAGATCAAAGAGCAGAAGAAGCACATCACCAGCGATGACATCCACGAGGGCTGGGAGAGCAAGGCATGTCCCCTCTCCAGCTTACCCGCCATGCTCTTCCTTTGACCACGCTGTGCAGTACGTTCCTCCCAAGCCTACCCCGCCGCCGATCAAGAACGCGATTGCGGACACGACCCCGATTCCAAAGACCACAGCAACGACCTACGAAGTACTCAACCCTGTCGCCTCCTCCTCCCATGCGCCTCCTGCGGGCGCCTCCAACGAGGATGAGGAACAGGAGGATCTACCGGAGCTCACCCCATCCCTCGCTCGCTTTTCCCGTTTGGGGCTCTGGGACTATGCCCAATCCTTTGCCTTCATACAGAGCAACCGCGACGTCGTCGTTCCAGGCGCATCCGACGCCCTACTCGTCGCCGCCTTCCAGGCAGAGAGCGATGGACACAGTAAATACGCTAAGCAATGCGTACACCAAAGTTTGCTCTTGCAATACTGCGACAAGTTGGGCCGCGACGGAGTGCGCGTCTTCTTCCAAAAGTGGGTTGTCGCCTTATATGTAGCCTGTTCCCATCAAGACTGATCATCTTCGTCATCGCGACTCTAGGATGATCTCGGGCGATAAACGCGCCATACCCATCTTCGTCAAAGACGTCGAGGACACTTATGCTCATCTTGTCACGCGCGTGGCGGCCACTGCCGTTGAAGCCTCCTCCACTTCACAGAAAGAGCAGATCCAGCTTGTGCCCGAAAACTCAGACTCCACCATCAGCTTCAATGTGCCTGACGGTCCGCCGCCCGAAGAGCTTGTCCTTGAGGGCCCCGGAATGGAGGACTTGGACATCGAAGAAGTTCGCAAAGCGTTGATGATGCGGTGGACAGTTTTTGAAGGATTCAGCGATGCTCTCAAGGATGCGCTCAGGGTAGGAACGTTGGAGGCAGTGAACAAGGTGCTCGCCGAAATGGATGTGGCAGAGGCCGAGGATGTGGTTTCGAAGCTTGACTTGGTGGGAATCATGAGCTTTGCAGAAGGAGGGGTCAGAGATGAAACTGGTAAGGCCGGAAATGAAACTGCGGTGTGAAGTTCTTGCATATCTTTTTGTTGGCTGCTCAGCACTCAGTGCTGTGGGGAAACAAATGACTAGATGTATATTATACAATTAACTGATTCAAGGCTTTTGCTGCGTCGTAATTGCGCCAGTAGATGTTTACAAACGTGATCCATACGTTATTTTACAAAAAAAAGGTATCTGTCGGGCGCCCGTCTGTTGATCATACAACCTCGTCGGTCGCTTCGGGATGTGGGTCGCTGCCGAAACCGTACGCAAGGCCCAGGGCGACCCTCGCCGCAGCCTTCCTCCTCTCTTTATCGGGCATCCCAGCAATCTCCTCTTTCAGTCCTTGGAGCACGCCTAACACGCTTTGCAAATCAAACCGCTCGAGATCAACGTCGGTCATCTCGACATCGACTTCCTCGGCAGGATAACCTTGCGATTGCGCGTCACCAAGAACGGCGTGTGGCTGTTCGCCTCGTTCCTGCGTAGAAGAGAGTGATAGAAGCATGTGGCCGAAAATCTTGAGGGAGGTTTGCGCAATTTCGGCCCGTGTTGGCATGTCTTCGCCTTCTCCGTCGCCAATGGCAAATGACCGTTCCAAATAAACTGGCTCCTTGTCTGGGTTGCCAAGGTCTGACACAGAACCGAGGGATTTATAAGCTTCGCGAGGTGCTAAGCGCGAGGTGTCAAAGTCTTCATCTAAAATGGGAGTTGAACGACCAGACGAAGCAGAGTCGAAGCTAAAGGTAGAGCTGAAGTCCGTGGAGACAAGAGAGGTAAACCTTGGGTGGGACGACAAACTGTCGGAAGAGGTTGTAGGGATGCCAGCCTCAGTTTCAGGCGAGGCAGAGACAAAGGAGGTGAAATCGTCGTCGAAACCTGCATCGGGTGTGGCAGGGCGCGAACTCGGAAGAAACCCACTCAAGGAAGGAGATAGGGTTCCTGGGGTAACGACGGTGCTCCAAGGAATGGCATCGTCCTCACTGTCGGCAAATCGCGCGTCTGGATCGCTAGATAATGTGTCCTCATCGAGCCAACGTTCGAGTTCTTCGAGTTCTCGCTGCATACGATCGCCGTCGTCCCCTGATATTTTCTGTCCGACGAGCCTCACGAGATTGTGATAGTCATCTGAGGAAATATTCTCTTGCGCTGCACCGATGAAGCCAGTCGTGGCTCGTTTGGAGTTCTGCTGAATCATCGATGGCCACATGATGGTGCTCAATGCATCGACGACTCGAGGAATGCCAGGAATGCCTGGGGACGAGCAGGTGAGCACTGGTTTGCAGAGGAGACGCATACAGGCTCACCCGTGCGGTCGGGCAAAAGAGGCTCGACGTCTGGGACATCGACGAACTCGAAGCCTTTGGAAGACAAGTAGGCGTCTATGTCCTGGTCATCCTCGATCTCTGTGGGCAAAGTCGAGCCAGTGGGTGGCAGTCTTATGGCGAGGGCAACCTCGAACTCGTGCTGAGATGCGAGTTGAGAGAGTTTGCGGATGTGATCGCGGTAAGGCTAATAGAGACGGGGCGATAAGCGCGCGACAAGAGACAAACGTGGACGGTACCTCGCCTCTGTTCCAGACAAACAAGAGAGCGGGGGCCAAGAGAGAGTTTCTGATCGCATCCAACGGGTAAACAAGGAACTCGACGTCGGCGGTGTAGTACTTGTTCACTATCGTCCACGGCACAGACGAGGTTTGTTCGTCGAGGACGACGTCTTTCACGAGTCCTAGAATCGCGCGTCAGCTGTGCCCCGAGCGAGGTTTGTCAAGGACATGCTTTGCAGGAGGGCATGGACTGTCTGCGTCGCTGCTGCGACGGCGAGGATCGCGCAGTCGGCTGTCATCTGATGACCGTGGCAAAGCAAAAGTCAGTCATCAACCTCGTCATCGACGCTCTTCTTCTCCTCATCATGACCGATGTGCTTCGTCAGCTCGTTGCGCCATCCCCGCTCATTCTTACCAAGCACACACCTTTATAAGACCAAGTCGGTCCTCGTTCCTACTCAAAGTTACAATGACCATCCAAGTTCTCTCACCCCGCGACGTCCAGACCACTCTCAACTATTATGCCCCCCTCGGTGACCAACCCCCCTACAACTATATCGACGAACCTCCTCCACACGTAGCCAGGTCTAACGTAGGCCAGGACACTCGCGCAGTCGTCATCCATGACGCAAGAGGAAAGGAAGATACTCTGGGTCTCGATATCAGCGGGTTCCAGTTTATCAACACCCCTAGCGTCGAGAAGGACTTTGCCGATGAAGACAAGATCAAGTCAGCGTACTATGCAGAGGTAGAGGAAATCTTGAAGAAGCATGCCGGCGCGAAGAGAATTTTCATCTTTGATCATACCATCAGGCAGAAGCCCGCTGATCAGCAGGTGTCTACCAAGACGGCACCCCGTGGCCCAGTGGTTCGTCGTGTTCCTCTCCGTAGCCCTCTTGCATTGACTTTGGCTTTAGAAACGCGTTCATGTCGACCAGACATTCGCCTCGGCTCCCCAACGTGTAGAGTATCACCTCCCCGATGAGGCCGAGCGTCTCCTGAAAGGTCGATACCGCATCATCAATGTCTGGAGGTGCGCCGCAGGTGCAGTCGAATTGAGAATGTACTCACGTATCTTGTAGACCCATCGCTAACCACGTGGCCCACGAACCACTCGCGGTGGCTGACTACCGCTCTATCGATCCCGACAAAGACCTCGTCTCAACTCGCCACATCTATTCTCATCGCGAAGGTGCCACCTTTAGCGTCAAGTACAGTCCCGAGCACAAGTGGTACTACTTATCTGACCAAACCCCGGATGAAGTCACTCTTATCAAGTGCTACGATTCGGACCTCGACAAGGCACGTTTGACACCTCACTCGGCCTTTGAAGACAGCACGAGTCCACCTGAAGCTCCTCAGAGGCAATCCATCGAGGTCAGGGCCCTGGTATTCGATACTGAGTAATCTCACATTGCGCGTATTCATTGATCATGGATTACCGTTCATTTCCGATGTTTATTATGCTTAATTGTGAGATATGATCATACGTTGATAGGACATCTATGCATATTTCTCGAGTTTTAGAAGTTGATACGCAGAATGCAACTCCTTATAGTGAGTCGCGGAATCTACGTAATTGGGATGAGTCAATTCGCAGAGACGACAGTGACTCAAGGTTACGCCACACTACGACCATCTTGAAGAACGAAACACCATCAGTTTTGAAAAGAACGATGTGTGTGTCGCTTCATCGAATCCTGCTGTACGGATGGCGAAGAGCGATCCAGCGTTGGCACCGTGCCAACGTGGAGACCGCATGGCAGCGCAAAAGTGTAGCCTGAGGCGAATACCTCCCATTCCCTCCTTCGACTAGGAAGCCTCCCGACTCCCGACTCGTGCACCCCACTATGAAACCAAAATATCCGGGGTCTCCCTCAGTGAGTCTGGCCAGCTCGCTCGATAGGACTTAAGATTGGTAGCTGAACCCTAAACAGACTTGGATGGGCAGCGGTCGGGATAGCGGCAGCCCCCTGACGAGAGCCTTCGCATGCTCGAAAT